>VWZF01006443.1:1137024-1197860 GCA_013396755.1 Sclerurus mexicanus | reverse complement strand
GGCGCCCGGCGAGCGCCGCCCCGCCGCGGGAGCGCCGTAGGAGCGGAGGCTGGAGCGGGGCGGGCGCCCCGGCCGAGCTCGCTCCCCGCAGCAGCGGCAGCCCCGGCGCCCAGAGCCTTTTCTTGCCTCCCGGCGATTAATGGAATGATGTTGCGGAAAAGGCAGAGCGATCCTGCCGGGCTCAGTCGGGACTGCTCGGTAGCGAGCGGCATGCGAGTGCCCCCCCGGCGCTATGGCTAGCGGTGGCTCCGGCAAGTCCAGCAGCGAGGTCTCCGGCGGCGGCATCCCCAGCAGCAGCTCCCTGCAGAGGAAGAAGCTCATCTCTATCTGCGACCACTGCAAGATCAAGATGCAACTGGTGGCCGATCTGCTTCTGCTGTCGAGCGAGACCAGGCCGGTGAACACCGAGAGTCTGTCCGTCTTCGGTGAGTCCTTTGAGAAGTGCAGGGACACGATCATTGCCAGGACCAAAGGACTCTCCATCTTGACCCATGACGTCCAGAGCCAGCTCAACATGGGACGCTTCGGGGAGGTGGGGGAAAGCCTGATGGAGATGGGGGAGCTGGTGGTCTCCCTGACCGAATGCTCTGCCCACGCTGCCTACCTGGCTGCAGTGGAGACTCCGGGGGCCCAGCCTGCTATGCCTGGCTTGGTGGATCGCTACAAGGTGACCCGATGTAGGCATGAGGTGGAGCACGGCTGCGGGGTCTTGAAGACCACCCCTTTGGCAGACATGAGCCCTCAGCTCCTGCTGGAGGTTTCTCAGAACATGTCCAAGAACTTGAAATTCCTGACAGATGCCTGCGTGCTGGCCAGTGAGAAATCCAAGGATAAATTTGCTAAGGAGCAGTTCAAACTCAGTGTCAAATGTATGAGCACCAGCGCCTCTGCCCTCTTGGCGTGTGTCAAGGAGGTCAAGACCTCGCCCAGCGAGCTGACCAGGAACCGGTGCGTCTTGTTCAGTGGACCCTTGGTGCAGTCTGTCTATGCTCTGGTGGGCTTTGCCACTGAGCCCCAGTTTTTGGGTAAAGCTGCCACCATTAATCCAGAGGGCAAAGCTGTGCAAACTGCCATCCTAGGAGGAGCCATGAGTGTGGTATCTGCTTGTGTGCTCCTGACCCAATGCCTCAGGGATATAGCCCAACACCCCGAAAGTAGCACCAAAATGAGCGATTACAGGGAAAGGTTGAGGAACTCAGCTTGCGCCGTCTCGGATGGTTGCAACCTGCTATCTCAGGCACTAAGAGAAAGATCTTCACCCAGGACTTTACCGCCAGTGAACTCCAATTCTGTGAATTAACCCCCACATCTTCTGTTTAGATCCCAGTCATTGCTAAAGGAAAATAATATCCCACCTCCTCACCCTTTTTTTGTATACCAAAGAATTTGCTTGGATGAGCCCAATCCTTTGATTTCGTGTGGTGAAGAAGCAGAACACATTCAAACTATATGTACTAATAAAGGTGGCCAGTTTTGGCTTCTTTTTATTTTACTTTAAAGTTAAGCAAGTATCTGCAGATAAATTTTTCTTTATTCAACAAGGTTTTCACACAAATGGTAATAACTGTTTCAAAGTTTTTATATTTGGAGAAGTGGGGGTATCTTAAAGGAGAAAAAAAAAAAAAAAAGCTTTAATCGCGCTGGGTGCGGTTTTTAAAGTTTGTCTTGTCTTGTCTTCCGAAATTTCCCTTCTAAATTTTGCTGTTCGGTTGTGCAGGAAAAAGGTTACCTCAGTTCTCACTCATTTAAAAAAATGAAAAAACCCAACAACACATAGATGATGGATGTAGCTACTATTTTGTTTGTTTTTTGTTTTGTATGACTTTTTTTTTATTTTGCATCAAGTGTTAGGTTAGGAGTGCATTTGGTGTGTAGGAGTGGAAGGACTGGAGGTTGTGATTATGTTTTCCATGTGTTGATTTCCAAACTGGGGGAAAAGCTACTGTGAGTGTTTAAACAAACAAACAAAATTACACTATAACAAAAGTGATTTTTAATTTTTTTTCCAATGTCAGTTTTTATCTTGCATGTACTGGAGTATTTATTTCATCTATTAAAATGTTATGTTTCTCAGATGCCTTTCTGTGAATCTCTTAATACTTGAATAATTGAACAACTTAGGCCTGTTTGCATTGTATGTCATTTCCCCCAGGGAATGGGTGGTACGAATGTAACTGGACTTCTAGACAGCAGCATACAAGCTTCAATTCAGTTCTTTTATTTTCATAAATACTGTCCTTCTCCCAGTACTACCCCTCCTCCTCAGGAGCCTCTGGGCAGAGCTACACCAGTTATATTTGTGGACAGCTGGGCAGTGCTGCTTGGCATTGGGATTGCTCTGCACTGGCACTGCTCTGCAGAGCGCTGGTGGTGTCTGCAGCAGGGCACAGCCTGGCTTTGTCTTTATCAGCGTTCAGTGTTTTCTTTTGAATTTTGTGTTTTAATTCTTGCTGATGTTGCAGGCCATCTGTGTGTTAAATTTGTGACTTTCCATATCGTTTCGTGAAAGACTTTACCCTGCTGGATGGCCCTGCATGTTCTGTGTGTCTGCTTGGGATTGCAAAGGTTTGCCAGAGTGGGCACTCCAATTCCTCAGAGAGGAATTGTGTTGGAGCTCCTCAGCAGAGATTTCTTTTGAAGCAGTTTGAGGTTGATGTTGTAGATCACAGGAAAAGATAGCTATCTTTTGAGGCCCAGTCCACCTCCAGTTGAATTCCTTGGGAATTGAGAGTAGACCATAGTGTATACTGCCCTAGTTGCAGTCGTTGCAATGATGAAGTTTTCAGCCTGGTCTCTGTGGACCTGTGGGATCTGTTGCCTTCTCTGTGTTCTGCTAAAGGTAAATAGAAGAGCAAGTCTTATGCAAGGAGGTTTTGTATGACTGCCCTGGTCCATTGTATAATTGTGGGGTTTTTTAATAGTTCTGCAGATTGAACAATGTTGAAAGCTATTGGAGAATGCACCTTAAAAATATTGTTACTATGGCTTAAACCTTAACAAGTACTGTCCTATTTATTCCTTTGAAGACGGAAACCTTTGGGTTTTGAATATGGAACAACCCTGGACTAGGGAAAGGTCTTCCATTTATAGCCTTACCGCTTCTCTTGCAGATGGTGCTTTTACTTAAGGGGAGTGAAACTTTACTGGGTAGCGAACAAATAAATATGTGGAGATAAGCTATATCCATATCTGCAAGGTAAGAAGAAAAATAATTACTTAAATGCAGCAGACAGGTTTTGTTTGTATTTCAGTGGAACTTTTCTGACTTCAGTGAATTGTATGAACAATACTTTTCTTTGTCATAATCAGTCCAGGGTGCATTCCTGCGGGGTGTGATTTTGTCACCATGCTGTCTCTGATGTCCTGTGAGCCCAGCAGTATCTGCTGCAGAGGCACAGATGTCCACATCCATGCGGTGTAGTATACAAGTATGAAAGTACGCTTGCTGTTTTTTCATAAGTGAATACATGCACACAATGTTCTAACTTTGACTTAGGTGCCTCCGCAGGTATTTCCTCAGAGGCTTTCACGTGTGCGCACACAAACATTTTCCCATCTGTGTGGCAGGAACAGCTGTTGCACTCCAGAGGGATTCATAGGAGGTCAAGGCCATCTACAGGGAGGTTCTATGTGTCTGTGGTGTTTGGGGTTGTCTGCCCTTTGGATCCCCTTGCCTCCTAGTGTGTCTCCGTGGAAGCCGAGATACCCTCCCAATCGACCCTTCCCTTTTTTCCGCAGTCCCTCTGAGGGGAAGGAGGAAAAAGGGACCGTAGCAAACGTAATGCTTTCAGGATGTACTATCTTCTGCGGCTGCAGACAGGAGGTGAGGAACCAGCTCCACCCTTCCTTTGCATAGATCCTGGTGGATGGTGCAGAACTTCGTGTGGGACGTGCAGGGATGGTGCTGAGGAGCTGCAGGGCAGTGCTGTGCAGGGAGGGCACATGGCATCCTTTAGCTCCAGGTCTTTTAAGTTACTCTGACCTACATTGGTGAGGCCTCCTTGCAGATATAAACCAGAGGATTCTGAAGGGCAGCTCTGCAGCGTGTCTGAAAAAGAAAGTCATGTCCCACTGGCTCTTTTGATGTCTCTACGTAATCATTTTTGGTGCTGCTGAACTAATTAGATTCTTTTTGATTCATTTAGACATTATTGAGGTTATATGGATCACAGTACAGCCTCCTTATTACCTCTGCATATGAAAGGCAATATATTATTAATGATGATAGTGCTGATCTTTGTTGTGGTGCGATCTTGTTTTAGGTGGTTTAGTGCAATTTTTGTTTTAACAAGGATACCGCAGATTCTTTCCCTCTTTCTTATTATAATTTGAAGTGAGGTACATGCATACATACATTAATACGAACATACCTTCTTTTCATTTAACGCGAAAGGAAAAGAAACTGCTCTAGATCTCCCTTCTGAGCTGTGTGAGTTTTGGAAGTATATAGCTTTATAAAATAAAATGTGAAATGTAGCCAGGCCATGATTTTAGTTAACAGGCTGATTAAATATATATACACACACATATATGTATATACAAATAGTATATTCATCAAAGTAACTTACTGTGACTTTTTAAAACAATAGTAATTTTAACAGTTCAAAATGTTCAGTCATTTCTTTTGAGAGCAGAACTTGCACAAAGGGAGCCATGAGCCGCTCCCTGGCCTCAGCTCAAGAGAGTATCTGTCAAAATCTGTGCTATTCATGTAATTAGCACAGCAAAGTTAAAAAAAAGGCTTTTGATACAAACAAGCACAACTTTTTATGCACTCTGAGTAAATGATTAACAGGAAAATGTCTATATATACATATGCATATTGTGACATTTTGTAAGCTGGAAGAGTGGGGTTCCAATACTAAGCATGAACATACATCTATTTTAAATGCTGTAGTGCCACATTTATAAAAACTTAATTTATATTGTGATAATTTATTTGGAATTTGTTCCTGTAGAATATTAATTCTGATACAAGACATTATTTCAGTAAGTGTATTCATGTTTGCTTGCTTTGTACTCTCTGGGACAGAAAAAAGTACAAAATGGGCAAGTTTTCAGGGTGCACTTGTAGGCCCTGTCAAGGTCACTGATTATCACTTGGCATCACGTTTCAGGCCCTTGTTGCCCAAATGCTTACACACCGTTTAGGTCAGCAGGTAGTGTCACTGTTTCAACATGAGCGTAGACAAGCAGCAGACATGTTTTCTGATCTGGAATCTTGATGATTTTGACAGAAGAAAAGATGTTAGGGTGTTTATATCCCATACGTAATGGTTTATTAGTGCATTTAATAAAAGGGTTAACTTATTTCTAAAGACATTATGCAATGCGCATTTGTAGCCAAAAACAACACTATCTCCACCGAAAGAGAATTAAGCTTATTTCTTCAATGTCATAATTTTTTAACAGGGAAAAAGTTGTCACCTTTGTATTGTCTGTGGATTTGATACTATCTTTTGGTTGCTGCTTCAGCATAGGGAAGTTCATTATTGATGTAATACAGCAGCTGGCTCTCTGAGATCAGAGCAATGTGTTTTCTGATTTTGAAAACAAGCATGTTTGTAAGACAACCAGTAAACTAGCAGGAAAATGCTATTGAAAAGCAAGTGCACTATTTAAGGGAACTTGGAAATGTAAAGCCATGTTATTTTTCAAAACTAAGAAAATTAAAAAAAAAAAAGACCATGGGTCAGATAATTCCCTTTACTTTTTACCACAGGAAATGATCAAAGTAGCAGAAAATCTGCTCTTTTTGGCCAAACTTCTGTCAGAGACAGAAGGGGTCGAGCCAACACATGGTGTATGCAGCCTTGCAGCAAGAGGGGATGTGGCTGATGGGAAAGGAGGTGGGACCAGAGAAAATCTGTAGGGCAATACCTCTTATTAAACCCACAGGAATTTTCCTATTTTAGATAAAACAGAGGCTGATCCAATAAAGCAAACCTCAAACAACGCAACCTTTCTTTCCGGGCTGCTGGAAGCCTGTGAATGAGGACGTGGGGCTGGGACCGTTTGGGATGCTCTGTGTCGAGCAGCTGTGTTGCTGTAGGGAACCAAGAGTCTCTGGGGTGGCCCTAAGATGTGTGAGAAGTACAGGCACAATATGTACCTGCCAGAACAGTTTGGTGGGAAATGAAGGGGTTGGGTTTTATCTTTTTCTGCTTTCTTCCCTATCAGGCTCTTTCCAGACTTTACAAGCAGAAGCAGATGGTAGGGGCCAGTGCATTTTACTTCTTTGTTCTTGCTGCCTGTGAAAGGTGCCAGATGGGCAACGATAAAGATAGAAATTCTCTTCCTGTAGCCCAGGGATAGCGGAAAATGCAGAGCTTCAAGGCTGCCCTATCCTCACAGGATTACCATAACATGTTTTTTTGGGCCCACTGTTTCGCTCTTTGATTTTTTGCCAAGAAACTGACAGAAAATCCCAGTGGCAACTTGACAGGGGCATTGAGAACCATTATGATATTTCCCACAGGACACCAAACCACCACCAGGTTTGGTTCCCTCGCAAATGGGCCAAAAAGTAGGTATGGAGTGCAAGGCCAGATCCTTCATATGACTAACTCAGAAAATTGAGTATTGTGTACTGTGAGAGGTGTTTATTTACTTGGGAATTAGAACTATGAACATTTTTATATGGACTAGTTCAGAGGTATATTAACATAATTAGAAGCAGTATTCTGAAACATTTCCTTCATGAAGACAGACATTTATGAACATGAAGGGCCTCATCCATGACTCAATGAAATCTGTGTAATTAAATAGTAATGTTTTCCAAACTATGTTAAAATGTTAAGGGTTATTTTGTGAGGCAAAGTAAGGCATTTCGTATTGATTTTCATTAATTTGAATGTTTTCCTAGAACCAGTTTTATTGTACTAGAGTCCTTTGAACCCAAGAGGTTTTTTTGTTTTGTTTTGTTTTGTTTTAAAAAAAGCACACAGTGTATGATGCTCTATTTCAGCAAAGTCAAAAGCAGCATTTCAAGATTAATGCAGAGATTCCTGGGGTCTTTTGTCAGCTTGCCAGCCTCTTGTTCCTGTTCTAACTTAATTTTTTTATAATTTCCTTTTATGTTAATAAAGGCTTCTTGTGGCTGTAAAAGTTGAAGTTGTCTCACTCCATAGACAGCCTGGTTCTTATGTAGATACTATTTAGATTATTTAGAAATCCTGCTGGTTGCCAGATGGAGCTCTTTTGGGTTTTATGTTAAATACTTGGAAAGTTAAATAGCTTGATTTTTCTCTCCTCCCTTCCTCTCTCAACAAAATAAATAAATACTTGAAAAGTGATTACTAACAAGTTGCTTAACTTCAGTTTCAAAACCAAATTAGCTTGAGCTGAAGAGACTGCAAGTATGAGATACCTCAGAGTAGTTGGGTTTTGGTAGAGTTTGACTTGCCTTCCAAGGTTTTAAACCAACAGTTTTTCTCCAGTTTTATTTGGGCAGCAGGGACCTGAAGTTTAGTCTAAGGGTAGAGAGTCCTGAGAAGCAGAGAACACAGCCCTGATTCCCGCAGTAGCGTTTCTTGCAGGATCTGGACCTCAGGTGGGAAGCCCTTAGGCTGCAGTGGCTGTTTGGATTGCTGGAAATCAGTGGCAGGGTGTGGATCTGTGCTGTGCTGGGCTGCTGCGAGCCATCTGTATCCTGGGATTAGTTTAACCAGCCTTTAGGTGACCCAGTCTCTGTGGCAGCTCCAGTGTCTCTCACTCCCCACTCTGAATATTTGGGTGAATCAGCGAGGAGCAGAGATTTGACATCAGGTTCTCCATCACCAGCACGGCATCACCATCAGTATGGGCACAAGACGCCCATATTGATGCCAGGGTGGGCTCATAATGGGATGTTTTGAAACTGCTGTCATTCCCCTGAACTTTGGGGTGCTCCAGTCTTCAGCTCATTCTGTCAGTTGAGTTTGCAGGGTCTGCGTTAGCGCACAGAACGCCAGCAGCAGAGCCAGGCCGGCTCTGGTGGGCTTTGTTTGGATTTTAGCAATTGTGAGGCTTCATTTGGTTGAAATTCACACAAACTGCTGAGTAGGACCATTCCCCAAAAGCACAGTGCCTGTTGGGCACTGTGGCACTGATGAACTGAGGGACCTCTGTTTCATACTGAATGTATTGAAGGTATTCCCTCAGGTCATGCACTGGGAGTCGGTGTCCCTCTAATCATAATTCTGCTGTTGTCAATTTACAAAATGTCAATAGAGCAATTTTGGCCTCCAGGGTTATGTTTTTAAAGTACAGAGTAAAAAATTGCCCTTTTCTAGTCAATTTTTTTCAGTATGTATTGATTGTGTCTGGTTCACATTACATATAGGAAGTCTCTGGAATCACCAGGCATGCTGTTCCACATGTACTTTGGGCCCTCTGCATTCTGAACATGCATACTATAGAAAAAAGTGAGAAAAGTCAGCTAGATCTATATGTACAGTGTGACAAATTATAGGCCCTGTAGCACTTGTGAGCTGGCGTGCAGTTAATGCTCTGGTCTTATTTAAATTCCTCAAATTTAGTGTATGTTAAAAAATTTACTTTTTGTTTAAAAATTTACTATGGAATCAATCTGTTCTGGCAATGTTAGATTCACAGTTCAAAAACTTTATCCCCTCTTATCATCTTGAAGTAGTCATTGGTCTGAAACTTTTCAATCTCTGGATCTGGCTTAAAAAAACGAACAGGAAATTGAGCCGTATAATTCAGCTTTAATATTTTTGAAAGCTTTAAAGCTAATGAGTTGACCTATTTTTAAAATAGAGCGCGGAAAAATGGTGCATTCTTTTTCATATTGAAGTGAGCTATTGTTTCTCTGCTCGTCATTAAAAACTCACTGTTTAGAAACTCAGATTGGTCCTAGGCATTGCAAGAAAGTCTGTAAGCAAAACTGTGTGAAATTTCCTTAATACTGACTTCAGGACAGACTCATTCAGGATCTGTAATCTTGCCTTGTGACTGGTATGTTAGGAGAGTTTGTCCCAATAGCTCGTAAGTGGAGCTGGTAGCATCTGAGTAGGCTGACGAGCAGTTGTTGGAGTGAGCAGTACAAGCTCCAGAGACACGAGCACTGTCTTTGAAACTTCAGAGAGAGGTGCTGCTGGCGGGGGCACTGCAGGTTGTAATACTCTCAGAAAGTTACAGTGAAATACAGGACTGAAAAAAGCTGTGAGCAAGAGAGGTTCGCTTCAAAGTGAGGGCACAACTTACAGTTTTCAGTGGGAAAAAATGAAAATATTTGGTCAGAACTGTGAGAGTATTTAGGGGCTTAACTTCCATTGATTTTCAGTGGGAGCTATGTCTGGATATTTTGTGGACCTCGTCATTTGTGAACTTTGAATGCCTGTGGTTTTAAAATTCATTATAGGATGTTGTGGTAGAGTTTTACTGAAACTATAAAGGTAGGAAATTTGCAGCTGAAATACCAACATGGGCCGTAATTCTGTTCTTACGATCCTGACCTTCCCCTCTGGGTTACAAGCTTTTGTTATCCTCGTAGGCGCCCTGGCTGGAGAGCAGCTGGAGGCCCAGCTCTACCTCCTGTGTCCCGGGTGGTTGCCAGATGCCAGCCTTGTGCATCTTACCTTCACATCAGAATCACAGGTTTCACCTCCATGCCTCCACCCTCTGCTCCTGGTGCAACACCCAGACGTGGAAAAGAGATCCTGTTGTACTTTGTGCATGTTATCCCTGTCCAGGCCATGTATATACAAGTAGTTCCTGCCAGCTGAGGGCCAGATTCCATTAGGAACATACCTGTTCCCTGTGTGTGCAAATTCCAGTTACCTCAGCACCACCTCAGGGCCTTTTGAAATAGGTCTGGAAGAGTTGCCCATGAGCCATATTCCCCAGAACTGCGTTTCACACACAGTTTGTCAGAGAACTCTAATGCTACTCAGAAGGAGGGGTAATCTGACGTAGGTATTTATGAGGTGCTTTCCGCTGGGGGGTGGTGGGGAAGCTGGATACCAGGAGATGTAGGTTGGTGGTTGGCTTAAAGTTACAGCAGCTCTAGGTGCCCTATTCCGAAGCTTAGCATTTGGATTTCCGTGTGGCATTTTCTGCCTCTCTTTTTCTATGTACTAACTATTTGCTACCATTCTATATTGAGTTATCTGCAGCTTTGAGTTCAGGAAGGAAGAAGTAGCATCTGAATTTACATTGCTCTGCAAAATCTAATTTATTGATGAACCTCCTATAAATTTCCTATGTTGGACATCGAGGCTTCTTTTAAAATTTCTTGTCTTGCTACAAGTTTTTTGTTTACCAAAATTACCTAAATTTTCAATTCAACTGAAGAAAATAACCCTAAACTAAACTCTATGTGGTGTACTTATCAGACTCCCTACCTATCTGCCTTTTATGGACAGTTTCAAGATAATTAGGGGAAAATCACTTTCTTTGAAAAGTAATTTCACTCCTAAATTGCAAAGTCACAGTCTGAAACTTGTGAACATTTTGTTTTGTACGTGATTAAAGCTACATCTGTTCATTGGGTAGAACAGAGGAAGAGGCATGCTTTTCTGTCTTGGAACATAAGATAACAAAAGGCCAAATGTTCTTTGGTTCACTTGCACAGGAGTACCACAGTACTCAGAAATGCCTCAGTAATGCTGCTTCGGACACTGCATATCCTTTTGAATACAGGCCTAGGAGTTTGCAGTCATTTGTGTTGGAGGAAAAAGAAAAATCTGTTGAAGGACCCTGTTAGTACATTGTATTGTTCTGTATTAGGTTTGGTTTTGTTTAAAAGAAGAAAGCTCAAATCAGAGTTGTGTGCCAATTCTTTATAAGATCCTGCTCATTTGGCAAAGGAATTGCATTAATTACATGTAGTCTTCTGTACTGTGTCATTACAGAAGAGAGCACATGCTGCACTTGTGAATGAAATAATTCGCTCACATCTTCGAAGCCTTTGCTGTATTTTTCTCTTTACCTTTGAAAATAGTGGTGGTCTGTAGAAGACTTTTCCTCGATGATAAATACACTTTGCAAATATACAGCAGTGCTGAGAAGCTTGAGTAAAACAGACTTCTAAGATTAGTAAATTTATCCAGTAGGAATATGATAAAAGAGTCAAAGTACTTTTTTACAAGCTTTTTCAACAGTATTGCCTTAGACATAGTTTTAACTGGTTTTCTTGTTGTTTTCATTTAAGGTTGCTCTTGGAAGTATTCTCCCCTATGAGATGGTTTTATAAAATGGACTGGGTTCACTTACAGAAGTTGCTGACTGGTTTTGGATTCTTTATAAGGTTGTGATCTGTGGGATTGCAGGTTCTTCCTTGTGAGACTGCGTTTTACTGAAGTGATCTGGGCTTCACATGAATCACTAATGTCCAAGGAAAATCACTCCTGTCAAGAGAACATAAAGAATGTTCACAGTACATCTATAGGAAAATGCTGTAAGATGGGCAACTTTAATAACTCGAATTAGCGCCTCAACCTCAAGAATATTAATTCCAAATTAATAAGAGTATTTAGAGAATTCCAGCTGCCAAAAAAAATTATCTACATGATGCATGAAAGCCTGCCTTCATGTTTTGCTGTGTTCATAGTCTATTTTTCAAAAATAACAGTTAAATGTTGGGGGGTTTATGCCAAAAAATAGTAGGGTTTTTTTTATCAGTGGGGTGAAAGCAAAATGAAAGTCTTTTTGTTTTCAGAAGTGGATTGCAAAACAATGTTTCTTTTACTCATTAAGGTGCTAAGTAGCTAAGTTATTCCACTTCTTAGTGCCTTCTACGTTTTCTACTTAGTGCATTCACCCTTTTACTGTTGAATTGCATTGATGTCCTACAGTTTTATTGGAGAAGGGTGCTCGGCTTGTTTATGTGCTTCAGTGATATTGACTATATAAATTCTTTCTCAGAATCAAATAATCTTGCTTATGACAGAGTGAAATGATATTAAATTTATTCTAAGGGGAAAAGCTACTGTTTTGCCTAAGTCAGATTGATGATAAGTACAACCTAGTAATTTTAAATGCTGTTGTATTTGTGTGTTTGAGGACTCTTGCGAGCCTGAAGCATATTTTCAAACTGTTTAATTTTATCACCATTTCAGAAAGTACAGAACTCTCTCTTTCAGACTAGGTTATTTGGGAATGACAGCCTTTTAGAATGCACTTAGCAAAACTTTTCCTCGTTAGATCTAGTTTGCAGAGTGAGTCCTACCTGCAGATATGAAACTGGGATATACAGGTTTAACATGTCAGGAGAGGGGTTGTTGTAATGCTAGCTAAGAACTGCAGTACCTGAGATTGGGTTATCTGGGATTTTTCAGAGACACAGATTTTTATTTTTTGTAAGCCACTCTTTAATTTTATTTTTGTGGATGAAAGCTCCAGAAGTATTTTATAGTGATGTCACCCCTCTTTAGTTCTTCTCAAATACTTCCATTGCTTATTTTCTAAATATACAGTAAGTACCGTATGCCAGTATAACCCATTGATGCCCGTGGAAAATCAGCTCCTGTTTTGAGCAGGAATAGAATTTATATTGTGATTCTCTTCACTGGCTAAATTCTTTGTCTCTAGCATCTCTGGATAGACAGCAGGTGTACCAAATTACTACCTAATACTTATTAAATGCGAAGTAATTATTAAATTGCTAAAAATTTGCATCAGAATTAGCCGCTAGTTGAGAAGGTCTGCTTGTAAGCAGGGACTTACATGGAAATATATTTGATAATAAGGTAAATGTTTGTCATCATTGTGCCTTGACAGTGGTTTGGAGTCTCTGCTTGTTAGGACTAGGGAAGAAAGTGGAAACTTGTTTGGTCAAAAAGTATGCTCAGTTCTCAGGGAAGAAAAAAGCCCTTGCAGAGTTAGCTTGGATGAGCTGATCAATAGGGAGATGCAGCTCTCTGATAATTGAGGAATTTGTAGAGCACTGAGAGTCACAATAACTTTTAAGGACAGTGGGGCCAAATTACCTACAGTGAAACTTTCTTTATCATCACAATGAAAGCTGTATTGTCCACCCCAGGCTGTCGTGTATCTCCACCTTTCCATATGTAGAGGACCGTGCCTTTTCTAAAGACAGAGATAAAAATTAATGCACCTGTTTCCCATGAGGAATATCCCAACATTCATCACTTTCTGGTGGCTGCCTTGGTCCTGAGCATGGCACTTTGTAATAGTGTCCAGTGATGCTTTACTTTTGTCTTGCTTTTTGCATTGTCACTCACATATTCCTTAGTGTACATCATCAGACTAGGAGTCATTCCTTGCCTCTGTTTCTATTTCATCTCTAATGCTTCCAAAAATCTCTTGTACTGACGTATAAAAACAGCTGGAGCTGCAACATCACTCCATTTTAAGCTCTGAATTGTGTTAGCCATTACATTGGTTCCACATGCTGCTTGGGTGGAGACATGAGTTAAAATTCCCAGCGCAGCCAGGAATTGCAGCTCTGTGTAAGTGGTGTTCTTCATTACATTACACTAAAAAAGAGGATTTTTCCCAGAGCCATTTACCAGGAGGGGAAAAATGAAAATACTGTTTGAGGATGACCTTCCACCTCAGTGATCTATTTGGCTGGTGTCTGTTATTGCTCAGCTTCTCCAGCAAGAGTTTTGCCGTTGTCTGGTGCTTTATCATCACTACTAAGTGGGGAAACTTCTGAGCTCCCTAAACAGTTTTTGGGAGGGTTTGGGTAATAGCAGAAGGATTTATGAATGCAAATGCAGAACAAAGTATTCATCAAGGTTATTTGAAACAAACATGGCTCTTATTTGAGCAGACTTTCAATGCATTGATTCTAACAATTTCTTCAATCTGAAGTGCTATTCCTAACCCCAAGATTCTGAAAAACAGAGGAGAAATAAAAAAAGAAGGGATTTACTTTGCAGCACTCCAGCATGGGAGCAGGAAAAGTGTTGTTGCGATTGTCTCCAAGAGAGAGGCAGTGCTGTAATTCTGTTTCATTTTCGTCTGCAGAACTTGAAAAGATTTTTCCTAGAAATGTGTAATGGGACTGTCAGAAAACAGACCCCTCCCCTTCCCAGTAGTTTCCTGCTGAAGTCATTTAAGGCCTCTCACAGCTTTCATCTGTGTAGGCACTGAGAGCTCATGGGCCAAGATTTTTATTTTTTTAAAGGGAATACAAGCAAAAATGAAGCACTTTTTAAAAAGTCATTAGGAAAGAAAGTTGGAAGTTTCTCTGCATGTGAAGCTGGCTCACCACTTAATCAGTTTCTCATTTCCGTTCTGTTTCCATCAGTCCTGGTGAAGTGGCTGTAGGTGTTTTTCTTGTTTTAGGTATTGCTAAAAGCATGTGTGTGAGCTGCCCAAAGGGGCGGAGAGGGAAGTTGTTCCTTACTTCACTTCTGGGACTGTCTGTTTCGGGCTTCACACAGGAGGTGGCTTGGAAAGGCTTGTGAATTCCATTTACTGTGCACTCAGACCCGATGATCACAGTAGGCTGAGCACACAAAACCTGCTCTGCAGGCAACAGTCCTTGTGCAGTACCTATTTAGAAAAAAATCATCCCTTTGTGGAACTGGCAGACAGCCTGCATTTGCAAAGATGGGAATTATTGTTGGTTATATATACTATGTTTAACACAAATGTTCTAGGCAATGTGCTGTTAGAAGAAATCATTACTACTCTGAATAAATGGATGATACTCAGCATGCATTTTCTGGTTGGACTGAATTCAAGCCTCCCATTCTGAAATGGATGGCTTTTTTGGATCGCCTTCACTTGTCTCTCAGACAAATCTGTAGTGTGGATTTGTTCCTTAGATGAATGATACACATTTCATCCGGTTTCTTTCAAATTGAACTCAGCCTGGCACAGGAATGATAAATGTTTTTTTCTTTCTCCTTCTGTCTAGAAGACCATGTTGTACTGTGAAAGAGGAAATTCATTCCCAAGAGAGATGAACTGCACTCAGAAATGGATTTACTGGAACATGTTTGTAATGCTACAGAAGTGCCATAGGCATCTCAGCAGGCAGATATATATTGGGGCAGTTTTGAGCCGTAGTCACATTGCACATACCAACCCTTTTGTAAAGCTTTAATTGAAAGTTATATGTCCTTAAAGTCCAGAGGAGTCTTCTCCATAGGGAGTGATTTTCCTATTTTGTTTTACTAATAGTCTTTGGGGGTGGTATAGTATACAAATATAATATACAAGGACTTCAGCCTTGGAGCATGAAGAACTTCCTGAAGTTAGCTGGCTATTATAAATTACATATGCACTTAAGAAAAGAAAATGCTAGTATTTAAGTATGCTGCCAGCATGCTATGAATGACATTTAAGGTGTGTATTTGCATTTGCCATGAAACTGTGCATACCTAATTGGTAAGTTTTTGGAGTTTCCTTCATCTGGAGGATAAGGAACCTCTGTGGGTTGAGAACAGCCTAAAGAACAAATTTACTGCTTTGAATTAAACTCCCCATCAGGTCCTAGGATCACATTTGGAACTGATGAACTCAATGGCACACTTGGAGCAAGCTCGAGTTCACTCCAAGCATCTGACCCTGATCCTGCGGTGCTGGCAGGCTCTGAGCATTACCTGTCCCTGTCACCTCCCTGCGTCCCATCTGCCCTTGTGATGAGACCATATGTTTGAGGCCAGACAGACAAGACGTCCTGTTGCCTTTCTAATAAGGGCTGACATGGCCTGAAGTGAGGACACATGGCACTATTAGACAGGCTGGATTCAGGTTGTCTGCAAGGGCCACTTGGAAAGGAGAAGTTAGACTGTGTCTCAAGACTTGTTTCTAGCAGTGGCCATCTCAGGTACAATTTAAGCAAACCTGCTTAATTTGTTATGGTCCTGTTTGTGCTGAAAACTTACCCAGCCTTTCCTAAGGCTCTAGATCCTTACCTAAAGCTCTAGATCCTTACCTGCTTGCCAAGGTATTTTTGTATGCCTGTCTTGTTACTGGCATTCTTCTTGTTGCTTGACTAGTGTCGGCAGAAGTTCCTGTCATACTGAAAACAAGATTTGAACTGAATCCAAAGACTGTGAACTTAGTGCAGCTGTATGGTGGGGAGTGGCTGGCACATGCTTTCTAAGATTTGAAACTATTAACCATGTATTCAAAGAAATGGCATCTGAAATCATTTTATTTCTGGTGGTAACTGATGATCTTCACCAAGTGCATCTTTGATTCTTATTAAAGTTTCTTCTGTCAAGAGACTAAGAGCAGCGAACCCTACTTTTGTGAGTTAGAAATAGTAATTAGAGATGCCTGGTCTATTTTACCATGATATGTAGATACACTAGTAAAGGTTGGTAACAGGAAGCATGGCATTCAGAAGCCATTCTGCCAAAATCTCTGTCTGCTGTTTGTGTAATAAATGGCACCAGTCACGACAAGTCACTGGTGGTGACCTAATGACCAGTCACCACTAGTCACCACCTAGTCTTAGGGCAGCAGCTTTTTTATACAGAATCCCTTTCTGCGTATAAGAGCCCTTCTAAGGATCAGCAGTGCACAGCTGGCTCAGGAACTGAGGCATGCAATGTACAGAGGTGGCAAAAACCTGTATAAGCAGTGTAAGCCTTATTTCCAAAGAATAAAACGGTCAGAGTTGCTGGCAGAAAGTGATAAGAGTGTCAGTGGCTGTTTAGGTTAGGGAAGGATTGGGTGTGTTGAGCGAGTGGAACAGTGTTTGTTTAGGTTTTCCCCCCTGGGACTAGTTTAGTATTTCAAACACGTTTGGGAATTTTTTCTTCCCCCAGTGGTCTAAGATGTGAACTGGACAGTGTGTACAGAGCTGAGAGAATAAGACTTAGCAATGCTTCAGAAAAAGCAGTTGCTTATCTTATAATGCCAGCTTTGTTTCTGGGTGTCTCTATAGACTCATTCAGTATTTGTTTGCTGACTTTTCTTTCAGCTTAAAATACACAAGATGCATGTTGGGGCTGACAAAATACTAAAGATAGACAAAACTGTGGAGTAAAATGGAGCTGAAACTAGCCCTGTATGGGGAGTCCCTCTGTGTGCTGTATCATAGGGAACAGCTGGGATCTGCTACTGACACCACTATGAAACCCATGTTAGTTTCAATCTCACTGGATGTTTAGTGTGCATGCCCTGTCCAGCAAAATGGAGAGCTGATACTTGTCTCATTTTTACTTACTGTCCATGGAAAGGTTATTTAGAGCAGCATTGTCTGAGTCACTTTGTCACAAGCCAGTTCAAAATGCATATGCTGTATGTAAACTGCTCCCAGATGAGGAGCAGCCACAAAGGGACATTCTCGTACAAATCACTATTCAGAGATCTTGAAACATAAAAACACATAGCTCTGAAAGCAAAGGCCAGGACCCCGAAAATAACTGGCTAGGGTAATGGAAATTGTTAAAAGAATGAATGGGAGCAGCCACAACCATTGCCAGAATCATTACATTCATCAAGCTGAAAAATGAGCCTGATGGCAGCAGTACATCCAGATGGCCAAGGAACAAGACTTATTGGTAATCCATCCATTTGCTTGATTGGAATTTAATCCACCCACCAGCTCAGGGAGAGACTTCAGAGTGGTCCCAAAGGGGCTTCCAAAATCACAGGCACTGATCTCCCCTCGGTCTCTGAGAAGGACTGATGAAGCCACAGGGTCAGGGGAGCCCTGTGTGCAAACATCGTATCGGGATGTTCATAAGGATTGTTTGGGGACACTCCAGATCTTGTGTTCCAGTGGCTGGGCTTAAATGCTTTGTATCCTGCCAGTATGAGTATGTGTGTGCCAGCAATTAGGGGCCCCAGGAGTCTCTGAAAACTGATGTACAGGCATTTGTAGCTCACCTTGCAACACACCTTTTCCTGACAGAATATGATTGCTGTAACATGGAAGGGAGCTTTGCTCTACTCATGCTAAGTACCCTTATCTCTCAAGTGGCCGAACTAACATAATTAGATTAAACCAAGAGGAATTGGGCCTAACCTTGTGTCTGTCTTAGATTCTGCCACTTCTTATCACACCCAGAGGAAGCACTCGGAGCCCAAAAGCCTGCCTGTTCTTTCCAATTATATTTAGGCCACTAAAAAAAGATTTTTTTTTAACGTGTGTTCTTTTTCTACAAATGCTGTTTCTCTTTTGCTACAATACAATTGTTAGTTCCATCCTGGAATGGTTGGCATGTATGTAAATTGGAATAAAGGGATCTGATCTGAACTGTTATCTAAGTTGGGAGAAAAAAAAAAAGCTGAAGCTCCTGTGCATTAGTGAAAGAAAACTGACATTAAAGTGACAGTATTTTTTAATACCATTAAAAATCAAATATTATGGTTACCATAGTATTAAGTTATTCTCTCTATAGTTCAGCAGTCCTCTTCACAGAATCACAGGATATTCTCTCTTGGAAGGGACGCACAAGCATCATCAAGTCCAACTCTTAAGTGAATGGCCCATGTGGGGATCGAACAAATAACCTTGGCTCTAACCACAATTAAGAGAAAACTTTCCCCATAAAGCATCTGCTTTATTTTTAGACAAAACTGTAGCTATATAATGTCTAGCTCATTTTAAAAACTACTAGCGAGGTGGAGCCAGCAGACACTGACATTACAACAAAACCCACTCTTTTTTATTTGTAACCTTTTCTATGATGCTAATATGGCATTATTCTTTCTTCTTTACACTGGCCAGCATCCTCATGACAACTGCAAAGACTTGATGTGGTAACAATAAGCACTAGAGTAGCTGAAACTGTCCTACATGTCCTTTTGCAGTACATCAGCACTATAAAGTGAGACGTGTGTCAGCTGCATTAGCAAAGTAGAGGTGCCAGGGACTACTCGCTTCTCCTATTTAAGTAAACCTTCAAAAGACAAACAAACCTCCTCTTCAGTATGGAACTGAAATGTTCTACAGAATGATTCACATCAAATAAATAAATGCTTTCAGTTGCAATCATTCCCTATTGAGTTGAAGTGGTATTATGCAGTTTTAATCTCATCAGTTCCAGAGATGAACAAATGAAAATAAGTGATTTTAACGCTGTAGGAGGGGGAACTGTGTCTTGTGCTGAGCATCCAGCCAAAGGAACAGGAATAATTTTATGATGACTGAGCTCAAATCTATGCCAGTTTACAACTTCCACTACAATTAATTTCATTTTCATTTCTTCACTGCATTTCTAAAGAATTAACCCCGCATGGTAACCTCTCGTGCATTTAGCCTATCTGCAGTTTCCACAGTATTTGCCACTAAAGAATTTAAAACCCTTAGAACCCTTTCCCAGTTTCTTCTGGTTGCCACTCTTACCCACCTTCACAGGGAAATTCAACATTTACTGCCATCTGCAACACCAAGCCACCTTAAAGGGTATTAATGTACATAGGCAAGAAACCCTTTGAAATGGTCCCTTTGAGCAGAAATGCACACACAGGAATACTCCCCGCCTAACACTGCAACACAACCACCTCTTTGGTGAGCAACATAAGTAATATGACAGCTTGTAGTAGCACTAAATAACCATCTACTTAGCCTAGAGCAAAATTTGAAGCAGTGGGAATGTACATTTGAATCAGCATTTTTTGGGAAAACATTTCTCTGGTGACACAGAAACCTTATTGGCTACAAATATCCAGAACTTTGATAGTGCAGTACTTCAAGCTGGTAATTTCAGCAAAAATTACTTCAACACTGTTGTAGGACAGAGATTGTGTTAATACCTGGAGTGAGCTGGACACACGAGAAGGACCAGTGTGCTGTTGATCATACCTGTGCACTTCTGGGAAGATTTCTTCTTACAAACACCAGATCTTTTGGGGAAACTTTTTCATGTGTACAACAGGAATCTCCAGTCCTGCAAAAAGATATACATTCTGATGAGACTATAGTCAGAGAGGGTTCAAAAATCATGGCACTAATTTGTCACATACAGCTAAATGTTCTGCTTGAATGAATCACTCTAGGCTCAGCTCTGTGGTGCTCTTTGTTTGAGGCCTGAATTTGTTCTTTCCTTCAATACTTCTGGAGAGGCGAGGTCTGATACTCTTGTTCACGTGGAATAGCATTGAATTTGCCAAGATGTCTATTGATTTGAGCAGGATCATTTGCTATTGGACATACCATGCAGTCGTTAAAGTTAGCATTTCTGAGGTTTGTCTGTGCTGATAAACAGTTCTGCCAAGGAGTTTGCTCATTAAAAAAGTGAAAAGCAAATCTGGGTGAGGTCTGAATGCATTTAAATTAAGTTTTTCAGTATGCTTAAGTAACAACAGCAAATATGATTTTCCTGCACTATTGGTAATAACACAAAGGTGTATTTCTAGCATTATTTAAAGGTCAGTTTTTCCTTGGACTTGGAATCTATAGGAAGTTCTTAATAAAGAGAAACAAAGGAAAAAAATCTCTGTTTTCCCAGTGGTGCTCATTACTGATGCAGACTTGCTGTCAAATTACCACTACATTGCAGAAAGATATACAAATCAAAAGCCTTCATATGCTGGAAATTTTAACAATTTAGCAAGTAGAATATACAATTCATATAGTTAAGAACAGAGAGTAGACACCAAAAAAATGGAAATATCTTGTCAGCTGGAGAGTTTTTTAATACAAGAATATTGTCTTGAAATATTATTCATAGATACTGCCAAATTATCTGAATTCAGTTCTATCATCACATCTGCCCTCTGCTTGGAAAAAAGGCATGTTAAACCATTGTCATTAACTAAATTTTTTTTGTTGTTATTAATTTGAAAACTGCATAGAACTAGTTGCAATTAAAAAAATTTCAGATTGAGCTGTTTAGTTCTGTAACAACAACAACAACAAGTATAAAATTAGCAATGTTGAAAAGTCTAAACAGATTAGGTTTGATAGTAGCCAAGTGCTCACTAGTAAATATGCTCCACCTCTTTACTAGGAAGCAGCAGATGAATTCTTGCAATTCTCTTTGTACTTCTGATCCAAGACCTTCTGAAGCCAGAGGAATGATTTGTATTAAAACAGCTTATTAGGCCCTCATTTTACATGTGTTTGTCTCACTGAGATGAGTGCTTATTTCATCTTGTTATTTCAGGGCTTCCAATCTCAACTCTACAGTCTGTCAAGAACTGGTATTTTTCTTGAAACTGAGATATTATATTAAAGACAGCACTACTGGATGGCAATGGACATTTGTTACTGGTCCATGGCAAGATACCAAATTGTATCAGTGCTAAGAATATACTTTCAATAAAATTTGAGATAAAAAGTCATCCTTACCACACAAAATGTCCTTAGGTGACACCCATAATTAAGAAGTTGCTTTTGACAGGCAATTCTTGCTCTTGCAGGTGTACTCTCACAAGGCTGGGAAAGTCTTTATTTTTGGGGGGTTTCCATGGTAATGTTGGCAGTCCTAAATGGAAACAAAAATATTTAAAAGAAGATGTTAAAAAAAAAAAGGCATGATTCCAATGTGACTGAAGTTTGTATTTTTCTAAGAGCAGAAAGCAGAAATGTTGCATATGGTTTTAAAAATTCTATATAAATTAAATCCAAAGACAAATTCAGGCACATTATTATGAACTCTTGTGGGTTTGGCATCATAAAAGACACTTTAGAGGCAGCCTTTTAAGAATCGGCAAACACAAAGTGGCTCCTTTCATGTTTTGTTTTCTGAACCAGGCAGCCATTTTCTACAACCTGAATTCCCATACAATCAAAATAAGTTTAGAAAGGGTGAAAATGGTTGCTGCCAAAAGTACGTCACACAAAAATCCAAGCAAGTTTCATCGATTCTGGAAATAGCCTTTAATTCCTTAGAATGCTTAAAATGAAATTTGGGCTGCCATCTTAAAGAGAAACCTGTGACACTGGAGATATTTTTGTATTTATTGGCAACGATTTTTATATTTATTGCCAATGAAATCCTATAAGTCACAGGACAGAGCACCAGTGAGTGCTCCCTGCCGTGCCCTGCCAGCCTCCAGCAAAGGAGTCCCCAGCCCCTGCAATGCAGCCGTCGGTCCTTGTTCCAGGAGGAAAGCTCTGAGTGGCCTCTGGAGCTGCAACCAGTTCTGTACTGTCCCCTCCAGAGAAGAGCCAAAGTAAATAAGACAACAATGCAGTCTTGGCATGGCATTAGCAAGCCCGTGAAGATGGCACAGATCCCCAGAGACCTCAGGAAAGACAAGGGGAAGACTTGGAAGAAGGCCCGAGGCGGGAACATGTCATGCCTTTCCCTTTCCCTTTCCCTGTGTTTCCCTTGACTGGAAGGTGCACAGTCAGCTGGCCCAGTGCTAAGGCAGTGCAGGGACCTGCTGGCACTGCTATTTATACACTGGGGTTGAAAAATAGCACTTGAAAGTGCCTCTGTTATAAGGTCCTGGTTGAAAAAACCCCAACAATTCCGCATCTGTGAAAACTTCCAAAAATTACTTTCCTCAGTGTAGAAGCCGGATATATATTTGTTGAATCAGGCTCTTAATTAAGTAGGACACAAAGGGCTTTCTCCCGCTGCGACACTTCCTGCCCAACAACAGTGTTCCCCCTGCTTTCTGCTAACCCTGTGAACATTTCACGTGGGACTTTTTTTTTTGTTGTTGTTATTTATTTCCACAAAGATTTATTTCCACTGTAGCAATCACTACCTGACCCCCTTTCTTCCCCCTCCCTCCACTTTAATTTCAATTTTTTTCAGGCCAATTTTCTTCCTGCTTACTTGGTCTGGTCTGTTCATTAAAACAAGTTCTTCCAATGACCCCCAATCATTTGCCCTTCCTGTCCATTCTTGATTATGCCCAAACTGTTAGTTCACAACAGGAAACCAATAGCTTGTGCTATCAGGAGACATTTCCTTCACAGCACAAAACGTCTGAATAATAATTTCAAGCAAGGCTTCACCCATTTCCTGTGAAAGGAGGGAAGTTTGCCTATCCCAGTCCCTCAGAGCTCTTTGTTTCCATCCCTTCGTGACGTAATGCTTTCTGCAAAGGGAGGATGGATCATTTTTCCTTACCAGCACTGCATTCAATATCCTGTGTAAAGTTTTGATACTGCTCTTTAGCAACAAAGCATGTAACATTTACAAATAATAAAAAGATACGCCCTAGTTTATACTTGTGATGTCTCTTTCAAAAAATAAACTAAACTTTTAGTGTCTGGAAAATAGCTGTAATTAAAACACACAAGCTGACACTGGTTTATTAAGTGTTTTACTTGCAGGTTATTGAGCACTACAACTCTGACTACTGTGGATCCTCCCAGCAGGTAGGAGAGCCCACCTGGGATCAGCTCTTGCCGAGCACCAGAATGCCCTGGGCTGAAATTTCCACTGTGCCACTGCACTTACAGAAATACTGCAGACAGATAAACTGACTCAACACACTGACTCAATTTTACTCACCCTGACTACCTTCAGTGCTCTCTTTCCCCATCAGTGACTGTAAGATGTGAGACAATGTCCATCTCTTTATATTTGTTTCAGAAGAACAGTAAAAATTAATTTTGTTTCGCTTCAGTTGGGGCTGAGAAAAGTGTTTCCCCTTCAGTGTCTTTCACAGATCAGGCAAGTGTTTCTGTAAGAAAAAACCCCTGTAAGATATAATTTATTTCTTTTTCCAATTGCTCAGCCTTAAACTGGGACATCTTGTTGACAACCTTCTTTGAAGGTGAGACCCCAAGGCTATTTTTCATTTTGCTTTTCTTTCTTTCCCTTCCCAATTTTAAATCCCCTTTCATCTGGGCATTTAAGTATGACTAAGTCACATTTAGTTGTGTAACAGAACCCCAGCTGGTGGCCCATTCAGTGGTTTGTCAGGCCAAATCGGGAAACCCGTACTTTGTTCTGGCTGTTTGTCTCCAAAGCAGAATAGCAGGTGAGCTGGGGGGAAAGCAATGCAAACACCAATGCCCAAGGAAACCAGCTACTGTAAGACTGGAGATGCTGCGAAGTGCCTAGCTGTGCCTAAGGGCAAAGAAAGCTAATTGACAATATTATTCTATTGGTTATTAGAGAAATACAAATGAATACAGATGCCAAGGTATAAACATGCACACTTAAAACAAACAAACAAACAAAAAAATCAGGGCAATCATCAGAGAAAGCTTCCTGTCAATCCCGTGTTTTAATATTACAAAAAGATCTTTTACAGTGACTGTGGGAACACAATGTCCTTTTCAGCTTGTAAAATTACATTTGCAAAGCACTCCGAAAAGGTCTGTGGGTAATACCACAAACTGTCAAAAAGTGACATGTAAGTCCCCTTCTTCCTATTATTAACTTGCATAATACTGTATAGACTTTCGTGAACTTCACTAAAAAGCCCACACGAAAGGGAGTTTGTGCAGACTATTTCTGTTTTGCTATGGAATAGATCACAAAACTCTGTCCATCTGTCAAAACACATGAGAAAATTAAACTTAAACCTAATTCTCTAGTTGGTGAGCTAAAGCTTGGAAAAATTAGGAAATTTGAAGGCTGCACAGGAGTGAATGAGAAAGAAGAAGCTAATGTAGCTGTCAGCCATTACAGGGGCTGCAACTGCACATACCAGCTTCTGGGACACACCACACAGTGCCAGTGTGCAGAAGGTTCTAGACTTCTCTATATAATACATATCAAAACTGTCAGTGATGTCTAATGCCCTCACTGAAGCAGCAGTGGTGCTGTGAGACATGGCCGGAGGAGAAGGGAGGAGAGGTGGTGCAAAACAGCCCTAACAGACCAGGCAATGCCAGTAGCTGCGAATGATCAAATGTCCCTACTAAACTCACAGAGGTACAAAAGGAGCTAATAGCTAACATTTCTAACACTGGAATTTTCAGTCAAGTAAAATCATAATTTTATCAGAATAGTGATATCAACATTGTATCATATATAAATCTTGGCTTAAAGTCCCAGTAGACAACAGACCAGTCCTGGAAACTCGATACTTTTAAAATCTATGTCCCTTAAACAGGTTAAATCCCTCTAACACCTTTCATGCCAGCATTTCTTTTGTTTAGCGCTCAAGCTCTTATTATGTTTGACATTTTATTTCCACTATGGAGTTGTCTTTTCCTTGGTTTTGCTCATTCACAGGGCATACTGGCCAACCTACAAAAAGTAATTTGAATGTTTTAAACTAGACTAATATATTTTGACTGTATCCTTGCTGACACAGAGGACTGTAATGCAGCCAGCTGTTCATTGTTACTATGTTAAATAAAGTAGAACTCCCTTGTGGTATTCTATATACTAACAAATGATGTCATGAAATTCTGGTCATGTGAAAATTCTCTCATTATACCACCCAGCATCCCTGTGAGCAGTCAGAGGCCAACTCACTTGCCTGAAAAGTCCCGTTAACACATCCTCCTTACAATGCAGAACTGTAATTGGTTTGACCTGAGGTGCTGCTCATTTTCTGTGTGCTGCATGCCCCAGTAGTACAAGTACACTTTTCCCTGTATTGGTAAAAAGATGTATAAGACAAAGACAGGAGACTTTGCTCTGTTAACATGATATTATATGTCTGTATACACAGGATGTGAAGATCTGGTAACAGGAAGTGTGATTTACTAGTGACAGGTGGGACTGCTCAGGTGGGCAAAGATAGAAAAGGAGAAGAAAGCCACGCATGGAGAGAAGGAAGGCCTGTCCTCTAAAAGAACTAAAAGAACTTTGTGAAGTCAAGTTAGCAAGTTTCTGCTTTCTTCCTTCCCCCATTCCCACCTGTATAGCTGTTGTATCATGTCAGTGATCCGGTTTCTAACACAAGCCCACACACAATTGCAGAATCACAGCTAAAGTAACAGAGAAATGCAGAGTGGGAGTGAGACCAAATGCAAACTGTTTTGGTCTACATCAACACTGACACCAACTTCTCATAGCTGTGCCTGAAAGTGTGAAAAGAAAAGAAGCACAGATAGGAATGAAAAAAAAGATGTGGGTGAGCTTTACCTTAGAAAATATGAGTACAAACAGAAATTTTAACCTTGACTAAGGTGGTTTTGGGTCAGCTCTGTGCTGTACCCACGTGCAGCAGGGTGGAAAGCAGTACAGCTCAAAAGGGCTGGGGAAAGCTGGGAGCAGCAAATGGCCTGTGCATACCCATCATAGCTGAGGAAGCAGGACAGGAGGTGAGAGCAGACACTGTTTTTACCAGGGGAATTTTCAGACAAGAGACAGCAAACTAAAATTAAACTTTTGAATTTACAGATGGGTGCCCAGTTCTTCAAAGGAAAATTGGTATGTGTGGGGTACCATCCAGCCCGTCACATATTCATAGGAGACTTGGTTGTGGAACTCAGTCACTTAAACCTGCAAATCAGCTGTGGAAATTGGGCACTACAGTACGACTCTGAATTCAGCGGAAGATGTACAAAACCATAGTCCTGTGAATTTTTTACTTTTATTAGATTTGAAACGTATCTCTTTCCCTTTTTAGAGCCCGTACATCACAATACTGGTGGAAAGGTGATGCCATCTAGAAAG
Organism: Sclerurus mexicanus; assembly: GCA_013396755.1. Taxonomy (NCBI): domain Eukaryota; kingdom Metazoa; phylum Chordata; class Aves; order Passeriformes; family Furnariidae; genus Sclerurus; species Sclerurus mexicanus. Next base: position 1,171,488 of record VWZF01006443.1, on the reverse strand, counting down.
TGGTAAGGCAGAAAGGAGAAAGTTCTGGGCTAGTAGGGTAGCTGGGGAGAAAAGGACTGAGAGCAGACACTCCTAGTAAGCAGTGGGGCTCCCAGGGCAATCCTGCATGATGCTGGGCTTTTTGGTAGTTCAGAACAGGAGTCCTGGAGCAAGAACGTGAGCATTGCATCACACCTGACTGTGGGATCTTAGCTTCTTTTCTCAGAAATTGAGCTATTGGGAGATCCCTGACTCTTCCATTGCATGACATAGTTCAGCACTGCTAGCAACAGTGAGGGCTGATTTCTCAGGAGGGAAGGATGTGTTTGTCTCCCATCAAAATGAAAAGCAACAATAGCTGAAGCATTTGCAGAAACTGAACTTAGAAGAAATCCTAAGCATGCATGAGAGACAGCAAAGCTTTGTGCTCCACAAGGTAGAACTGTTTGAGAGTTGCCTCCATGCTCCCGAACAAGGCAGTAGGACTGTACTGCCCAGAGCACGGTCACACAGACAGCAGCACATGACAACCAGCCTTATGCAAAGCATCACTGACACAGCCTGTATTCCTTCTGGCTCTGGAGGAAACTTGCTTGTAGCCACAACAGGTATCTCTACTATGGAATGCAGACATACCCCAAGACCCACTATAAACAGATTAAAGCAGCCTGGATGCATCTCTGAGAGCACTGGAATGATGTTTCTTTCCATGATTCACAAAAGGCAGGCAGAAACAGTAAGTCAGCAAACACCAGTCTCAAACAGGCTTTGCCTGATTAAGGCTTTCAGAGGAAGGATAAGCTCTCATCTGAGCTTGAGCCTGGCTATGCTACACTTTTGTTGAGATGCTTATTTGTTCTTTCCTAGGGAATTCACTGCAAAAATATCAGTGGGCTTTCACTAGCAAGGACGGGGAAGAGGAAGAACACCATATGCCATTTCCCAAGTGTGCTCACATGCCTTTCACATGTTTACATTTCTTGACCATGGTCTGAGCTCAAACTCAAGCTAACCTTGAACCTTGCAAACTAAATACAGCCCTGCTAGTGCAGCTGAAGCAGGTGGGAGAGCCAGATAACACCGAAAGAGCTCAATCCAGAGTCTTAAGGAAAGAAAGAAAAAAAATTACTCCTCAAAATCTCTGCTGTTAGAGCTGTTCTTCTTGCTATACTGACAACTTTTTATTCTGGAAATAGCAGCAAAGTATGTGGTGGTGAACGTATCATGAATCTGAATGAAAAATCTTACAGTTTTATTGCATAAATAGTGCACAGGATAAGGACACCTTAAGGACAGAGACAGACTGCTGACTCACACACCCTTGTTTCCAGCTGAGCAACAGCCTTGGGGAACTATGGAGCAGAAAAGTCATTATACAGATCTGCTCCTACTCCACAATCTGCCTGGAGAAAACAAGTAGATATTTCCTTCCTGTCCCCTGGATGGTGTCTGCTGCGAGCAGTGCTAAAGCTGCCCAACTGCCACAGAGCCCCATCTACGCCCAGCTCCCAGGAGAGCTGCTGACCCCACTGGAGCACCTGGGGGGACACTGTGCTAAAATTCCCATGAGCAGATATGACTGTGAAGCTGTGGGCTGTGAGCCAGGATCTGAGCCTTCATGAGGCAGTTCTATTTCTGCAAGATAATTAGTGATGTAAATGAAGTGGCAATGAAAGACCAATAAAACATAGCCTCAGACTGTTTAATCATAAAATACACAGTCTATATAATATTTATTTTCTTTTTTAATTCACTTAATTTTTACATGATTCCCCTCCCCACTCCCCCTGGAAGACAGATAGCATTTTATGAAGTATTTTGGAAGAAGACGTGGACTGTTGTATTTATTGGTGAGATCATAATGAATTAAAGGGGGGAAAAGTTAAGGTTATTAGAAAGAGGTTGAATTCCAGCTATTGCTTCAGTAAGGCTCAGTTTTGAAGTAATTTTCCAAGAGATTTTACACTTACAAATTCTAATGAGGTTAATTTGAAACTGGATACACTAATCATTGGTTTCATACCTTTGACACTGCAAATATATTGCTTCCCTTGGTGTGATGTTACCTATCATCTTTCTTCTGCTACTCTGTCAGAAGAACATTTTCAATTTCAGACAGAGGCTCTGACTTTTATATTCATGGAAGATTGTGCTGCTCCATTATCTTAACACTGGAAAAAACCATCTCTGGATGAATCACAATTGGAGTTGGTAAGGCTGGAAAATAGGATGCTGCCTGCAAAACACTATCCATTCAGGACTGCTATGCTTAGGCTGGGAGTCTTTCCAGAGAACTAAGCATGAATTCCACCTCATCTAATTTCTTGTTTGGTCGGTTGGTTTGGAGTTTCTTTTCTTACTTATTTTTTCTGTGACTTTTCTGGCATAATTTATAGAACAACTCTGAGGAGGTTCTGAACTTAAACATTTCCAGAATTTGCAAGTTTCACCCCATGGCTTTGAAGCACATATAAATTCCACAAGGCAGAAAAAGTTAACATAATGGTTTGCCTTCCACCTCAAGGCCACTGAGCTCAATCATGGTACCTTGTAAGAGTTGTTCAGTGGCATACTTGAATAGTGCTTATTGCTTCATTACATTTCCTAACTGAGAGATGTTAATATCCAGACTCTTCTGTCTAGACCTACACAACCCAAGCCCTCTGGCAGAGCTTAAAGAGAGAGTGAGAATTGAGAGAGGAAGCAGCCCAACACAGATGTTTACTATTCAATTCATTAAGTCTGTCCTAGTGTTAATGATTTGCATATTCAACAAAAACATACAGGAGAAGGACAATGTAACAGAAAAAAATTGCCACAAAATAACAAATCCATTTCAATATTAATTGGGCAGCAAATGAAATTAAGATTTCAATCCAAAACCTGTGTGCTCTGCATACAGCTCAAAACAACCCTACAGTATTGTGTTTTCCCTCTTTGTTCCAGCACATACACAGGCATTACAGTGAAGCGAGTCCTGTGAAGACCAAGGATGAACAGTCCTCCTTACCCTGCACGTGTTTCACACAGCTCGGGGCATGTTCCTTCTCACAAAGCTTCACCACTACACAATTTCCCTCTTTTCCCATTCTTGCCCAACACACAGGACCCTGTGACCACCCGTGAACTAGCCAACATCCCCTTCCAGCCACCTCTTTAGGCCTGGTGAGACACATGGGCCTACATGAAGGAACTGCTTTACTGCTGGGTATTTTACTGTCTGGACCACAGTGTTTCGAGCTGCTGCCTCTTAAACTGTGACAAAATAGCTAATGCAGTACAATGGCTATCTCCGCCCTAGAGCTTGTGGTTTCCCAAAACCACAAACTGGCTACATGGCAGCCAAGTTCCCTACTTGGTGTATATATTTATACATATGTGTATATATTTATAAGTTTATATGTGCATTACAGTAATATTCATACTTCTTAAACGGATAACAAATGAATCTACTGACTTATACACAGAAGATGTTGGTGTAGGCTAGTTTGGATGCAGGCTGCAGAACTCCAAGAACTTTGTTGAGAGGAAAAAACATCAAAAATATCTGTTACATAGTTAAATACACTTATGAACCCTGCCTAAGCAACGACTTCTGTACACTGGCTTGAAACTACAGCTGCAAGCTGTACAAAGGAAATGACGACAGGATATAAAGGACTAGGGAATATTCAATATTTACTAAACAGAGATCTTACTCTGAGCATGTGTTCAGTCATACCACAAGTATTTGACAGAAACAGCTCTCTGTGCTTGGACAGTTTAGACAGTCATTGCTGTAATTTTGTAGTGCACATGCAATAAATCACCTTGCATTAAAGGTACATGCAATAGCTGAATTTGTCCTCCCCTCTTAAATTATGAATTCAAGCTAGAAAGCCTCTGGTGAGCCAAAAGGCATTGGTAAATACTAGAACAAAATCTGAAACCCTAAAATACCCATGATTATTTTGAGAAGTTCAATTCACACCTTAGTTGTTCCAGGAACTCTTTTCAAAGGAAGAATTTTCAAGCTCAGACCTGAAGTCATGTTAAAATCACACCAACTTGTTGAAAAGGCTTTTACAACTTCATCTGACTTCTGAGGTGACTAGAGAGCAGTTCAGAACATTTTTAATATTACTAGATGAGAGTTGTTCCTTTAACACAATGTATTATGTCTTCTCCTTGGGAACTGAAGAAAAGGGCTATTGTAAAACATAATTATTTATGAACTGTGTTATGGTGTGTGCCAGATGACTGTGCAAGGGGCCCCGTGTCTAATCAGGCTGCACAGAGCTTAGGCACTGTAGTGACAGACTGCCACCTTTTAGGAGCCTTTAGTCTGGAGAGGCAACAGAGGCAAAAGGCTGGAGCTGATCACCCTGTGTTGGAGATGGCCAAAAGTGATTAAATTACTTGCCCAGGTTCAGAGAGTGAAATCTGTGGTAGAGCAGGAAACTAAGCTCCACTCTCCTGAGCCCATGGTTGCATCTCTGATGTGCTGTGACTCACAGTTAACTCATGGTTGATTAATGATAGTTTAGATTTCAGTTATGAGGGGTCACCCTTCTCCTCTGCCCTTCGCCTTTCCTAGGAGCACTTAAGTTGTCACATTTTACTGGCACTCTTGTTTGCAGAAATTACTTTTGAGGCCCAGATACCTAAGCATCTGCAGACATCTTTATTCACAATGATAAAAGACATAAGAGAAGACCTGCCATTCCATGCCACTCGTCTGAGTCACCACAAGCAAGCAGCAGTCCCAGTTCTGGAAGATAGATACGGAAAGATCTTTGATTGGCTAGCTGTAAATTCAGGGGAACTGTGGTCATTTTGCAGTTTGCCCTTGACAAGAATAAGATCTGTCGTCTTAGAATAAATTATTTGCTAACTCCTTCAAAGTAGACTTTATTGGAATGGGGAAGCTCTGCTGGTCCCACATTTATGCTTCTTCTTGCAGGTTTTCTGCTTTCATTTTATCGGGATCCTCTGCCATCATTGCATTTCTTGAACTTTCCCATCACTGATTTACTTTTCTGTTCAGATGTGTCCCTCCTTCATTTCTCAAGTGCTGCTTATGCTGCAGTTTGAGCAAACTATTAAGCAAACATTAGCTGAATCAGTGTGAAAAAAGGTTTTCTTGCTTCCTAGCTGCTAACACGGGTACAAGACTGAAGGGAACCACAGAGGCAAAAGAATCGTGGTAAGTCAAGTTTTTTGCACTTTCATAGTTCAATGAATAATGAACTCTGAAGCAGGTGTCCCTCGTTTCAGTAAAGCCTGGCTCCTGTCTAAGACAGCAATAAGTTTTATACCCCTGCACTTACCATTCATTCCAGAAACACTACAGACTTCTCTGAGCTGGCTGCAGATCTTCCTTCCTCCCCACCACAACCCAATTGGAAAAAACAGGGAAAGAAAGTTGTAAAGTTGTAATATTTCATTTCCCTGCAAGTTCCTTTGTGCTGCTTATCTCTGGAAAAGGGATTGATCTCTTCCTGCTTTGATTAGAAGATAACATGGATGGGGAAGTATTGTTATTTGTGCCACTGGCTGCATTACTAGTTTGCTCACGTTAACAACCCCCTAGATTCTCACAAGGTGAGAATTTATTGTAGAAGGCCTTAAGGTATAGAAAGCAACAGCAATAGCTGCATAGGATCTGGCAAGCAACTCTTGAAGTCATTTACTTCAGGTGTGCTTGACGTTTCCATACAAGGAGCCCAATCATTTTTCAGTAGTTAATTTTCTCTTTTATGATCTCATTTTTCCTTCTAACTGTGAAGAGGAAAGAGTTTTGCTCAATCCTACCAGCTTGTTCCAAAGTCAGGGGAGACTACATGCAGTATTGAAGAACACAACAACATGTCAGGAAAAATAAATGAAGTGGCTTTGTGGTGTCAGTCTGTGAAGAAACGAGATGAAATATTTTTTCCATGTGCTGAATGAGCCCAGACAAAATCTGTCTAGATGCTGGGCTCACTACAACCTGCCTGTAGCATTTTTGGAGGAGTGAACAGTCTATTTTATGGCAGACAATCAACCGTGTTGCACACTCTGAAAAATACTCCCTTTTCTCAAAATAAGGTTCTTGATAGCTAGTTAAAACAGATTGAACATTATTTGGTAGAGTCTTCTGGAATCACATTGGCTGTGATTTTATACAGCACTTGTATTTTTTTATCTGATTCTAACTTATCTTGAATGAGAACTAAATGAATAAACCCCAATAAAAGGAGAATTCAAAAAATCAAGTGCCTGTTCCAGGTGACCTCATATGTTGGAGAGTTCTGGGTGACTGTGGGTTACTGGAAGTCTATTCTGGGCTGGAAATATATGTGATTTTTTTTTTTTCTCAAAGGCTAAGATGAAGCTAGCTTGGCTGATTTCAGGTAAATACATATTATTTAAGCCTTAAAGTTTCAGCTCACAGAAACTTCAGATTGTTGGTCTCTAATTAAAAACAAACAAGCAAAATCCAGACCACAAACATGTAACAAAAAACCCCAACACTCCCCCCCAGCACCACCACCACACATAAAACCCACAAAACAACAAATGAAGTTCATGTTACTCCAGGGAGGATTATCCGTGTGTAAAATGTGCATTTTTTTCTGTCTCTGACCTACCCACATTCCTGTGAATTTCGTTTACTATGAAACCACCGTCAAATGGGAGCAACAGCATTTTCTGTAACCAGCAGCCAGTAAGTCTCATTTTAAAGACTGAAAATATCACAGCGTCCAGCTTAAGTTACAGCAAATTGAGCATGAAAGAGAAACTTTCAGGATAAGCTTTATATGAAGAGCCTCACAGTGTCCTTGGAGGGAAAAAAAGCAGCCTAAAGAAGTAACTTTTTGGGTTTTTTAAACATACAGGCAACAATTCTCGAGTTTTCATTCACAGCTCCTCAAACATAAAGTACATTAACATCCATAAAACTGCTTATTCCAGAGCTACGTTCCAATACTAGAAAGACAGTTTATTCATATCAATAACAGAAAGCACCACCCATTCTCACTGTATCTTTCAGGCCACAATCACTGGTGTCAGATGTGTTTTTACTAACGAGACTGTGGAACTGGTAAGCAGAGAGCTTTCCCACCCTTCCCTTCTCCCAAGCATTCGACAAGCTGCAGTTTCAGGGTGGCCACACCCTGCTTGTTATTGTTAAATTGAAATATTAAAGGTGGGTTCTTTTATATTTTCCTTAGCCTTTCACCTTTATTTAAAATAGGGTGCATTCAAGGGACATCTGTGTTACTGGCAACACCATCACATGCAGGAGCTTTCTATAAATAACATTCCTGCTAAACAAACTGCTGGAGTGCAGCACTCACCAGCACGATGAAGTCAGCGTTGTATTATTTACTCTTAGTAGATCTGTCGACTAGTGAATAAAGCATGCGTTTATTTCCATTTTGAAACAATATGGTTAAAGTGCAAATAAAATTGGAAAGCAAGGCTCAGAAGATGTTTTGCCAAAATTGCTGTATTTCCAATGTGACACTGGCAAAATGACCATCCGCACTCAAAAGGAGCTCCTGAATTTTTGCACTTATGTTTTTCAAAGGTCATTTTTGAAAGTGTGGCTTCTTGTCTCTTATCTCCATGTTTTTCAGCTGTAAAATGGGGTTAGTAGGACTTAGCTAGTGCACAGAAGTATTATGATGGTGAAAATGCTCATGCAAGTAAAGTACATTAAGTTTCTCTGACTGAGTCATTACAATACAGAAATTATTTCAATTTCACATGTTTGGTATGTGAAGGGCCAAGGTAAGTATAAGATCACTTTCTTCTGTTTTCACAACTGAAAAAGTATGAACTTTATAAAACAGAGGCCAGACTTTTAAAAAGCTACAGAAAATCAAGCCAAACATATATTCATAACATTATGTAGACATACCTCAAACCAGTCCTACATTGGCTTGCTAAGGATTGGTCAAGGCACAGTCACAGCTCTGATTTGCTGTGGAAATTTGGTAAATTAGCCTGGCAAACTCCTTACTCCTTCTCCGAACTACTACTCTTAAATAAGCTAACTAGGTAAACCTGGTTTGATTGTTTATGCTCTGAAGCAATGACTGCAGTGAAGACAATCTAATTTAAGCTGATAACATGATTAGTTTTGTCTGAGAGAAACAGGCACAAGAAAAAGGATCAAAAAAAGACCTAGGAAGTGGTAATAGGCATGCTTTCACCAAGAAAACTCAGTAGCAGCAAACAGGTAATGGAAGAAAACCTATAGAATTGATGAGAATAGTACATCATTTTTCTATTTCCAAAGACCTCGTGGAATGTAATGAGCATGCTAAAGAAAATTTTACCTTTTTTTTTTAATCCCCATTACATAAAGAAGTTAAAAGAGCTGCATAATCCACATGTAAGACAGTATTATGTACACGGACTTTCCAAACGTACTGTCTACAGTCTACATTCAATTTCTATTTAATTTCTGGAGGCTTAAAATGTATATATATATATAACATTTCTTTAAGGGAGAAACCAATTCAGCTGAAAGTGAAGAACACTCTTAGAAGATTTGTATGTATCAATGAACAGCCCTGGGAAATACATGAACTGAAATAACGGATGTGTGTCTGAAAACTAGATGCACCATTCTAAGTAAATTATACACTCTAGAAAGAAATCTATGTGGTTTCTGATGAATATATGGATAATAAGGATATCTAAGTCTTACTGTGCTCCAAGTTTTTCAAAGTAGGTCCAAAATACTCGCTAGTTTTGTCAATTTTTCTTTCCAAATCAATTAACATATCTTAAAATAAATTTACATAGGAAAACCTAAGAAAGAGGAATGAGGAATGAATAAAGAATAAAACAAGAAATATCTTTTTGCCACCATGTAAACACATGACTTGTCTACACCCTATAATACTGTGCGCAGTCCTGGCCCCCTTTCTTCTGGATCAGTCAGTCATTGGGGAGAACTCCACATGCCATTAAGTGGAAGTGTTATTTGTATTATTTTGCAGGACTGATTGACTGTGCTTTTAGGTATCTTTTATTGAGATGCAGCATTAAAATATTGAATGCTGAAATCAATAAGGTTGGATGAATACCATTGCCAAGTAAAACAAAACAGAATTAAATATTCATTTCCACTGTAGAGCTCCCATGTGTTGGTATATGAGCCTTAGAAGAGGAGTAAGCAGCTTAGATCTAACAGAGATTTGTTTTCTTTGGCCAGTAAACAGCTAATCATTTTTTTAACTTGACTCTTATTTCAGATATCACATTCTACATGACTGCCCTTTTGTTCCCCTCTTTTAAGTATTTTGAGTTTCATTCACATACAACAAGGTCTTTTAATTCAATATCAGTTTTTTGCTTAGAATAAGAAGGCAGTCTACTGTGTAGTATATTAAAGGGAAGTCAAATATTTTCGGTGACAACTCAACACCTAAGGGTTCAAACCAGCCCTACACTAATGATGGTTACCCTATCCTGTATTCCTCAAGCCATATGGATTTTTGATTACAGTGCAGCCACAGACTTGCATAATAAATCAGTTGCTACAGTAAAACAACAGTAATGACACATTCAGATGTTTAACTTGTACCATTCAGCCATCAGTTAGGGTCTATGGGGAGCTGAAGTACCCCAGAGAGGAAGGGGGAGCAGACACCATCTCTTCCAGAACAGCCTCACAGGATTGAGGACAGCAAAGCTTGGCACTCTCTGTTTTAAGTTAAGCTGATTGACTGTCAGCCTGTTATCTGGCATGACTGCAAGAACTGATTTAGGGGCACTCAGCAAAATGAGTGTTCAAGAGCAAACTTTCATGGTTTACCTCAGGCTGAGAGCACAAGTTCTGGCTGTGATTGACTCTGAAAACTCCTCTAAGGTGCTGAACTGTGACAAGAAGATGGTTCTCCTTACCCTCTCCCAGAACTGCACATTTTCCAGCATGCCAGTCTTCTGAGGGGCTTCAGTGGGATAAGTCCCCAGGGCCAGCTATGAAAAGAAGGTGCCAATCATTTTACAATTTGCCTCTCATGTTACAATTGCCCTTTGATTCTTCTGAGCCCCTGGTTTGCTGGCTCTGGGCATCTGTACCCATTCAGGCTGGGGCCAGATCCCCGTCCTAACAAGAGCACTACCCACTTGGGAGGTCATTTGTCCAGACCCACAGCTTTCTTTTCTAAATTTCACTTCTAATAGTCACCCACTTAATACAAGTCAATACAGCTACACAAAAAAATACCCAGTTCATTTGTATAATACCTTCACCACTCCATCCAGGTTCCATATGGTATTCCAATGACAGGTCTGGATTTGTAGGCTATGTCCTAATGGCTTCACACCTACCACACCTGTGGAGAACAGGTGTATGGCTGTAACTAAGGATGTTATATAAGCAGACTGATTATAAGAGATAAAGCTCTGTGGATGACTACAATGGAACCCAGCAGCATATTTCCATTACAGCTACAACCATGTTCTAAAGGCAGATGCTGAAATACCTCAGATATGTCCTAGCTAAATAAGCTAACACTACTGGACTGTTGCATAATAGATCAAGAGATGCCACAATATTTAATAAGACACATTAAGTGTAAGGTTTTAGTCAGTCATATAATATAAGAAGGAATATGAATATGCAGAACACTTCAAAAAATTAGCATTGCAGTTTTAGGAGAAATCCACTGTGTTACACATTTCATACCTGGAGAACTGTCAGGATTTACAAGTGTACAGTAGAAACCAAGGTATTTAAAAGAGCAATTCAAACTCCTTAAACTATATTTAGTGTTCATAAAGCTTGCTACAGTTTCTGGACCTGTTTCTTCCATCAGTTAAATTCATATTGCTTTCAAAGAATGACTCCCTTTTCTTAGTTTTAATAATCCTGGTTTTCTGCTAACTGAACTTCCACTGAAACAGAGCAGTCGCTAAAAAGTAAACTGGCACAGATACTTATTTGCATTAAAATTTTCATTTTCCCTCTTTGCTTTTTTACACACAGGCTTCTCTTAATTCGTTTTTTTATTTTCCTCTTACTTGGCTCTGTCTTCACTTTCATTGATTTTTTTCCTTTTTTTTTTTTTAAATCTCTCTGAAACTTAATGAAAACATGCTGCATTAAAGGAGTCTTGGAAATAGCACAACAGGATTGCTCATCTCAAACATAAACACATTCCTTTTTCTACAGTTATCTGATACCTCCCTCTTCTCTGGAAAAAAAAAATCCTTAAAAAGCCAATCATACACATAGAAAAAGAATACTCAAGAGTAGGTGTCTTTGTGGTCCAGTAGCTTTATTTTAAATTGTAATGTCTGACAACTTTACAAGAGAATTTATTGGCTCTGTATATACAGAATGTTCATTCACGTGTTTGTGTATTTAATCATACACACACAAATACACACACAGATTAGGACCTACCTGTTAACTGACTACAGCTGCTGCTACAGTCTTGTGCCAACAAAGAGTATAGTTTAAAAATGAAGTTGACAAGCTTAGAGTCTTCACACAGCTTTCTTTAACACAAAATACAGACGCTTGCAACAAGCTCTTCAGACCAAGTGCATTCTGATGGCAGGAATTATACTGTTTCAGGAAGTTGACTGCACAACCTGTATTCATAAAGAACAGTATTAGAGCTTTTTAATATAATTTTGAGGGTTTGTAAGTTAAAGTGATGAAATGCAGCCTTTGTTGTGGAGCAAGAACAAAATATTATACTTTACATACATTCATATTTCTTGACTAGAGATAAAAACTTCAGATTAACATTTGACTGTTATCCTTTTATAGGCATTAGAAATTTATGTCTGAATTTAAGAGGGGTTGCCCAGACTCTTACAGATCTGATTCCATACAGGGAAGACAGAAGTTGCAAAAGGAATCAAGTGATTGCTCTTGACAGGGCAGTCAGGTTGGAATATGAAACAAAAATGCAACAGGAGAACTTTGCCTTCAACAGCAGTCTCAGATCAGTCAGGCTGCAATCACACTTAGCAGCAGAAGAAAATTACACCAATGACAATACTATGCTCAGGGCAAATTTATTTTACCTTCTTATACCAAGTCTGCATTTGACACTCAGTGTTCTAACAGACTGCATATTAATCAATGGTGTATCTGACACCATTCGTGAGAATTCTCAGTTGACATCTATTACCAGTACATAAAGTACATTTACTTTATGGCTCACTACAACCTGGAAAAGAGCAAACTGCCTTTGCTGATGTTATACAGCTATTTCTGCAGTTTAACATTTGGACAAACCCCAAAACTTTCACAGCACTGAATCCCAAAATACTTACAGTCAAGTACTAGCTCATCTGGGAACTACTGAAAAACATTATTTCAAATAAAGGCACACAGAGCTCAGCTAGTGTCTGTCAGCCTATCAAAATCAAACCAAAAGAATTCTCTGAAGAACAACAAAATGTTAACAATAGTTTGAATACTGAATATCAGTAACATCTGGTTTTGTTACATCTTCTGTTTCTATCACTACAAAAACCAAAACCATGCTACCATACCTGCAAAGCCTGTTTTCTCTCCCACTTAAATCCAAGTCTGGCAGAAAGTGAATGGGCTTTTTGGACTGTGTCAAAGAGGCGAGTAGGGAAGAAGTGAAAACAGCCACACAGCCTCATTCACGGCAGTTACTATGGGAATGGACAAGAGCCACTCTTTCTTAAACAAGGTGATCCCCTCAAAATATCTGGCATCTAGTAACTAACCTGCAGGCAGCCAAGTTAAACACCTGTATGCCAGACAAAACCAGCTGTCTGTGTGTCTCTGCCAACCCATCTGCTCAAGATACCTCCTACTAGTGGGCTGAGATCTTTCGGTAAATATCCAGTTCAAATACAAGGTTGGGTTTTTTTCCCGTTCTCTGCTCTTCCTTAGGACCTTAATTTTCAAAGTACCCATTGATTAACTACAATGATACAACCACCTTCATTATCATCAGTAGCTGAACATCACAATTTCAGTTGGCTACTGTAGAGATATAAGCAGCACACACACTAAATGGGTTGCTATTAAATTGCTGTTGCTTTCATCAGCCATAAATACACAAACAAACACTGTGTTGCTCAAATTTTGCCAAAGTAATTATAAATTAAGGACAAGATTATGTTTTCAAACTGTTAAACCATCAAAGGATTCAAAAAGGGGTTCTAAAAGGGACAAGAGAAATGTCTTTTGGCCGTGTCCAGCATTAAATCAAGCAGTACCTCATGAGATGAAAATAGAAGTTAGCTACTATTGTAGCATGCATATATTTCACACACACACACAGAGAAAGGGTAGGCAGAAGGGATTAGGGTGCTGGAGTCAGGAAGGAAAACATATCAAAGTTGCCTTTCATTTCACCCATGGCAGCTCCACAGTTACACACACAGCTGTTACTAACAATATCAGAAGCTGAATTTGTACTGAGGGAAGAGATGTCACCCAGTGCTCCCTTTCTTAGCACAGAGGTTTTCAAATCCATCCTCACAAAATGAAACTTTTACAACTAATAACAAGATATAGGTGGTTTCATTGCTCACATTAGTGTAACTAGCTGCAGAGAACCCCCAGCAAAGTCCCACAAAATCAAACCTTGAGAGCAGCCCACCATATTTTCTAAACACACAACAGAATTTATTTTCCTTTCCTTGCCTAGGGACTCGCTTTCTCCTTAGTTGCCAGGTTAGTTTCTCCATCTGTTTTGGGGAGCATGTCAACATTTGTCTGGATGAAAGGGGTCATTTAGAAAGGCTATTTATAATAACTTTCACCTCTTTTATCACTCATCCCGCTCTTTTACGGGGTTACTATTTTGGAGGAGGAGGAGGAGGTGTTAAATTTGTACAGAAAGTGTACTGTGTCTGAAGAGGAATGACGGTGCATCCACCTTTGAAATGTTCCCTACAGCTTTGCTCTCTCTTTGCTGGCCACAGGAAGCCTCTCTTCACAGTGAACTCTTGGCTCACTCTTTGTTCACATAGACTATCTGTCTATTTTCAAACTGGTAAAGCTTAACTGGTGCTGCACAGGATGTGCCTGATCAGGGAAGCTAATACAAACCAGCAGGACACTTTCAGCATTGTGTACATTCCCTTTATATGATGTCACCCCTACTGCTGACTGAGGGGGTGAATGGATTTACAACTTACTTTTCCAAAACTTAGTACAAAATACATAAACTACTTGAAAATTCTTAATTTCAGTATGTTTCAACGTATTTTTTGGTGCCAAATACATTAGAAAAGGTAGAACTACATCCTTACTCCTTTCCTGGATGCAATTATTTCCGGTAAAGTTTGTGAGTATCCATGAACTGCAGTTTAAATATGGACCACTATCTTAATTTTAAATAAGGTGATGTCAAAAAGGTTTTGGAAGCGCATCATTGTATTACTTAATTTTATAGTACCTTTGTAAGTATGCACATATCATTTGGTTTCAGTGTAAGCTCTGTTCACGCTATCTGTAAGATAAGTGTTTCTTTTTTGTGGGGTAGTCTGGGATAATAAGCATATCATGAGGAATTTATGAGAGTTCACTCTTTGACTGATAGGGATTCACATGTCTTTCAGCCGTGCTGATTCAGTTTCTCCAAATAAATGATGGGGTGTGGCAAAGGAACACTCACATTTTCTCGAAGAAGAAATTACAGAGTATTTTGAAGTTTGTATTGTTTCATAATTGCATCTTCTTAGCAGAGAATGGGAAGCATGTCCCATGGACGTGCACCATCTTTCAAAACTATTATGATAAACTGGCTCTTTCCAGAGGAAGAGGAAGGACATTACAATTGCCAGTATAGCTTGTCTTCATAGAACCACTCATGGCAAAGTGAACAATGATTCACTGAACTCAGTCTAAGCAGAAAACTATAAATAGCAGATTGGTGGACTAAGGTTTTTGCCCACAGAGCTGGTTTTTGGGGTGGGTTTTTTGTTTGTTTGTTGCGGGTTCTTTGGGGGGGGGGAGTGGTATAATCTACATCTTTGTAGATTATATCTCTATCTCTACATAATCTGCACTGTTTCTTACTCTGGCTTCTAAAGGATGATGGTTCAGCAGCTGCACCACCCAGCAAGGATGTTCACCAGCCACTCCAAAGTGAGCTGTGACCCTTGTACTAAAATCTGTGCTGACTTTTACATTTCTTTTATAGCTATCTAACTCTGGGTATGTAATCCCTTCTTTTCTTCCTTTTACTGTTGTCATTTTTAATTAAAATATTTGGGGTTAAAAAGATATGAATACATTTTATAGGAAATTATTTTTGTTAATGGTACAGAACTGCATTACTTGCTTAACTATGGATTGATTCCATAAACTTGAACTGGCAGAACTCCTAAAAGTAAGGCACTTTTGGTAAATTCTGTTATCTTTAACTACAAGAGGTAAAAAACAAAATTATTTTCAAGTTGAACTCAAAAGTAGGACTGTACTCTTGAATTCACATCCATCATCAAAAATATGGGATGGAAAATGGTTCTGACTAGGAAGAGACATCTCAAGTTCCTTTCTATTTTTAAGTAATGTTTGCCCTATTTGCTACTGTTAGAATGGCAAAAACTCAAACAGAATATCCACATCAAGGTCAGAGTTCACCCTTCTAACTACTGATTTGTGTGAGGGAATGCAAAGAATTTAATGCAGGCTGCAAATTGTTCCACTTCCCTTAATTATTTTTTCTGTGTCAGATACAGTTCTTTGGTGGGTGTTTGTTTTTGCAACCATAGTGATGAGATATATTTGCTGGCTGCAGTCAAAATAATTCCAAACATTTATCTACTGGCATCATTTTTTATTCAAAAATAACAGACATTTGACTGCTTTACACCCAAAGGGTAGGAATTTGAAGGCTATATTCCCAAAATAGCTCTTAAATTATTTTTTTAGATCAGAGCAATAGTTTTGGGGTTTTTTTTCATACATTCCCACAAAAAATCATGGTCACTGCTCACACCAACACAGAGCTGCATCCATTCAAAATTTTCTTATTATTCCATTCTTGAGAAAAATCCCTAGATGATCTTACTTAAATCACGAATATAAATATTCTTCAGAGCAACTTCCTTTATAACATGTGTGCAATAAATCACTTTTCCCACAGTGCTGCTCTGCTTCTATTCCTCTTGGTGTGAAAAACTGTCAGTATATGATTTGACAAACTGCTGACAAAGCCAGCTTCATTTTAGGGCCATATAGGAATCAAACACTCACCGGGAGGTCATACTTAATGGGCAGCAGTGTGTGTAAAAGCATGTGTGTATATGCATATAAATACACATTGGCTAGTTGACTCCACTGACCCTGGATGTAAGCAATGATTTTGACAGATCCATACTGGTGACAGCTCTGAAGAACAGGGTTTAACCCCCTGTGATTAGGTTGGAGGCTCCAATTACATTTAGCGAGTTAGGAGTGCTAGCAGGACAGTAAACTTTTCAGCTCCTGAAGTCAAAATCCATTAAGGGCTGTGCATTGGAGCCCTCAGCAACTTCTGCTTACAGGAAAGTAAAAACTGAACTTTATGGCAGCTTGCTCTGCTGCCCCAGACTGTGGCAGCTCAGGACAGGAACACTGCCTGGCTGCCACCCCTACCACTGGCCTGACAGCATCTAGCAGGAGAACAAGCAGGGAGCTGGAAGCAGGAATCTCTTCAGTCAGCCCAGCTTGAATTGGCAGAGCTTGGGATTCCAAGCACGTATTCACATGGGCAGGCCTTATTCTCAAGCTTTATACAGAGCTGGAATAGGCTCATTGATTCAGTGTATCCAAAGTAATTGGATCATGAAACAAAAGTAAATTCTGTCCTCCTGTTTTCTCTACATCACTTCCTCGTCACATATGGTGCTTTCGATTCTATTTGCAAAAAGGGGAGGCCATGGCTGCAGTATAACTATATTTACAGTGTAACCAGCCAGTTAATAGTGCTGGGAAGCCTGTGGTAGGAAAGGTAGGAGGTACTTGATTTGGGAAACCATCAGTGGTTAATACTGTTTCAAGTAGCTCTGGGCAAGTATCTATCTACTCTGAACTCCAGAACTGTCACTGAGTAGGCAGTTATTTTGCTATCACTCACCAGGAGCTGCTCTAAGCCATTATTGGTAGTAGCAGAGGACTAAAAATTCATTTTTGTGCCAGATTACAAAATTAGATTGATTGTTGAAAGGAAACTAAGGCATAATCTTGCTCACATAAACTGGAATCAGCAAAATACTCTTTGTCTCTGGCACACAGTTTGGATTCAATCCAAGGACAGAGACGATTTTAGGGCTTCAGCCCTGACTGACAGCTTTCCAACATATTCATTTTCCACCATGAAGAACACATTGTCACAATGACTGTAAGGAACCCTTTGTGCAGGACTGAATTTAACAATACAGCATTGTGAGAGCAATTCATTTCCTTTTCATTAATGAAGATGTGTAGGACATGAAGTACTAGTCACTGATTTTTCATCATTTCTATTAGAAGAGATGGCATCTGCTGTTCCCAATTTAAGCAGGAGTTGGGATGGTTGTCAGAGCAGTTGATGTCCTCCAGGATGGGTGTTGCTAGAGTGTATTCTTGTTTAAAAATAAAAATCATTTCTAAACAAAATATTGTAGGAGGATAAAAGTTCAGCTGAAGTTGTGCAGTGGCCAGCCTGGGTTTCATGGAGTAATTGCTAATTGTGTAAGCTCTGCCCAATGCTGTGTTTACCAAGGATGTTTTGCCCATTTTAGCAGAGGTGGGGCTCATTTCCTTAACAGACACAGAACAGAGCTGCAGTCTGCTCTGTATCCTGCTCAACAGAGCATGCTCAGGTCCTTAGGCATTCACAAAAAGTAAAAGTAACTTCTCCCCCTCCCTACTATATAGTCAGCTCAGATAAAAGAATCAGGATATCCCTCATATTAAATATTTAGCTTTTCTTACTTGCATGTTTCAGAAACAGTCATGGTCAAGTTCAAATCGGTGCTTGCTCCAATTAATCCTTCCTGTCAGACTCAGTTTAAATGCAGTATTCCCAGTATTCCATTTTTATCATTAGTGCATGCGAGCAGTGTAAGAAACTGAAGGCACGGTCCCTGCCTTGAGTTTGTTCAGTAACTCCTCACGATTACTAATGGTACAGCAACACATGTGGTTGCTGACGTGAGCAAACTTCAGTCCTGACTGCAGTCAGAAGAAAGCTAAAATTTATGTAGTACAAAAACTTGCTGTGGGTTACAAACTCTATGGTAGATATTAGTGCATTCATTTATTTACCTTGCATAAGAGCTACTAGCTGTAAAACCACAGAGTATAAAAACATTGCTTTTTTGTTAATGAACTCGTCTCTTTCATTATAAAATTAACCCAAGGCCGAATCAAATAAAGAAGTCTTTTAAATAACCTAATACTTAAAGCATGTGGCATCTGATTGAAGGAATGGTTTTAGAATGCTCAGAATTCTCTGCCAAGCATTCAGAAACTACAGCCACAATACTTCTGCAAATCAGTGCCAGGATTATAATTATCATTTTACTATGATTATTCCTCTCATGTCACATTACACTGGTAATTGCTGCTACAGTTGCAGCTAAGGCGACTTGTACTTTGTTATCTTGTAAACACCACATTCTTAGAAATTTTTCAGACATTGTGAGGTATTTATATAGTCCCATGCTACATCAGAACACCTGAACAAGTATTGTGAGCCTGTTGCTCAGAACTGGGTAGGCACTGGATGGCCCATATTGAGCTGCATAGCTGTATTACACGTAATGGCGCTGGAGCTAATTATGTCTGTAACAGCAGAACTCTGGATTCCTCAGCCTTTGCCAAGTTACATCTAGAACATGGAAAACCTTGTGTGACTTTGTTTAACAGGAGTATGATCCACATACCTCACCCTTATAAACAAGGAGAAAAGCATTGAGTACACGAGTCTTGCACTTTTAACAATGACACTGCACTGGAGAAGGCAACAGATACCAAATAAAGCAATTCCTTGCACCCTGGCCCAAATCTGAGTCATAGCCCTGGGGACCTCAAGACCTCTGATTAGTATTTCCTTTGCCTGTTGTCTTTAGCTTATTAGCACACCCATCTGAGTGAAGGAGACTGCTACTAATTGTGTACCACCTTCAACAGTAAGTCAGGGTGGGTCCTGGGGGGAAGGATGTGTGAAGTTCCATGGAACAGAAGCCCTGCAGCGAAAACTTCAAGGAATATTGTTCCCAAGGGTTTAGACACACTGAACTGCATGTCAGTGTTTGAGAATGTGGTGCACCTGCTGAACAGAGGGGACAGCCAATTGGGCAAAATTTGTTGAAAAGCAGAAAAAAATTAAATTTTACCCTCAAGGAAAAGTTCCATTCTGTGAATTGCTGTTCACAGCCTTCAATATACCCCTGGCAAGTTCTGCTTACAAAAGCTGGCATGTTTTGTGTTTTGTCCAGGGTCACTGCATATATTGATACTACACTTCTGTTTCCACTCTTTCCTATTCCTGCATGTCACACTCCCACAACTCTCTACAGCAGGCTTTGGCTGTCATATGTCACAGGACTTCATGGACAGTGAAAACTACATGCTTATTATAAACTACTTCAGTTCAGTGCTTCTGGTTCACATTGGAATTATCGAGAATACTCATAATAGCTCCACAGCAGGTTTCTGTGATACTGCCCAAAAACCATCTGACTTACTGCAAATGCACTCTGTTTCTGTTCTGAAAACTTGACATGAACATATCTGGAATCTTCAAGCTGCACAGTGTCTCTGCCTAATCTACTGAGCATCCATAAATCCTGGATTAATGTAGAAAAGGCTCAAATTCCTCCAACAAACAAATTTCCAGACGGAAAAAGAAGACATGCACAGGGAAATCAGACCAAACAGACCTTAATTCAGAGATTCCTTGCAATCCCAGTGCTCTCCCTTGTCAAGAAGGATGTGGGCACACAGTCTCCTCTTTCTCTATGTCAGTCTTCTGACCCTTTGATACAGAAGTGTTTCAAAGGTATCCTGTGGCACACACAAAAATGCTATTGAGTTGAAGACCTTGCCTAATTAGCTTGGCACCTATTTAAATATATTGTCAACTGTAAGTAGGGCAAACAAGAAACACATAAATTAATGCAAAGCACCTCCCCATGCTCTTCCACTACTTTTTGCTTTCCCTTTAACCACAAAGTATTTTCCAGTTATCTGAATTAATGCTTCTATTTACTTCCTCAGATAAATCAGAGCTGTATTCCATGGGGCAGTTTCACAAGAACCTGAGCAAAACAAACAAAAAAACAGGGTGAAGAGTTTGTTTTCATTCTCTTTCATGCCACTCCTCCCTTCTTTGCTGCAGCGCCACCCTTGTTACTTGCACCAAGCATGGCACTAATCAAATATTTGCATGAAACAATTCAGCTTATTAACTTGAGAAAATCCTGCCCTTTTCTTGCTGGATGAATAGGTTGAAGTGGCTCACAGAGGACTCTGTCAAGGGCCAGATGAGATACACAGTAAGTGTCAGGTTAGCTGGGAGCAAAGGAACAGGATTATCCTTTCAGCACACTAGATCAGCTCACCTTGCCTCATGAAACCACAAGCTTGGAGGTTTACCTGGATGCCTGGAATCACACAGATAATCCACTTAACCCAGCATCTTTAGAGGGACTGTGGGGAAACAACGTGCTTAGCCAACTGGACTGTACTGCCCTATGGACCAGAGAACTCATCAAAAATCCAGAACTCCCTTTTCTGCCACTGAAGGAGGAGAACATCTTCATAGCACCTCTTGTCCAGAGCTCCAGACATACATTACAAACTGTAGAGGGGTCTGCTCCTTTGGTAGATATCTAAAAGGAGAAGAAGGAGAAAGAAAGGAGGAACCAAATGAGAAACTAAGTGTGTTTACTGTTCTCTATTTGCTTTCTTTTTTGTTTACACAGCTCTCCAGAAGAGACACTAATTTCTTTTGAATGCTAATAAAATTTGACTGCATTTTGTTTGAGGTGTTTAATGTTTGTTTTTTCTTTTTTAACACAGACTCAAATTTACCAAATTCACTTATTTTAGTTAAAGGGAAAGCAAAACTGTTTTCCAAAACCGTATTGAAATAAGAATATATGGAAATAGAGGATTATCTGCCAGAGGAATTTAAGGGAAAATTATGCTTTTGTCCGCAGCCATGTAATATACTAGTACAAAGTAAGATTTAGTTTATTATGAGATGTTGGAGCAAGTCTTAATATCTCTAATATCACTTTATAAGTATCACTAGTATAAACTTGCAATTTATGCAGAATAACAACAGTTATAGGCCAGTACCCATTGCTGACTGTCTTATGTCTAAATCTTATAATTTCTAAAATTATGTTCCATAATTAAACCAAACAATACTATAATATAAGAGCATTAGTTTTAATGGAAAACAGTTATGTATCAGTCTTCAGCTTAATTTGCTCTTCACAGACCCCAGAAATAGAGGGATTAACTATTGCAAATCCTCCTGGTACTTTACAATTAATCACAAGCAATTTATGATAATTTATTCCATATGTCTGATACCATTGAAAAAAAAATTTGCAAATAAAGCTTGCTGGTGCCTCCAGGAAGTAAGCTTTCATTCTGTTCTAATATTAGCAGCAGGCTGCACCAATGCAACATGTAACATTCATTCCATGCCCCCAAATGTTGTCAAACATTATTTTATGCACATGTAAAATGAACGACTGTCTGATAGTGATTGAGCTGAAGACATCTGCCACATGAGCACTGAAAGACTATCAAGAACCGAAAAGGAAAGTTTACTGATGTTTCAATCCAATAGGAGAGGAGTGTCAGAATTAATTTGCTTCTTTTTTCATAGCTGAAAGATCTCAAAGTGAGAAAGTACTTTTAACCATGGCATAGATTTTCCTGTCTTGATACTGCACATTCCCACAACGCTGGTTTGCTTTTTTCATTTTTTTACATCAGCAGGATTTTTGAAAATCAAAGCTTTCTCTTTATACACAGGTGCTGTAATAGAGAAGTTGCTTTCTAGAGTACTGTTACCAGCAACTGGCCAAAATACCCCTTGTATGGCAACCAGGGGCTTGCAGCTCCTGCTGAATTTGAAGGCAGTGAGATACTATGGACTCACTGATTAGCTCTATCTTGACTCTGGATGAGGCCAGGGCACCTGGCTCTCCCTCAGTTTACAGTTCAGAATGAACCAGGAAACCTACTATTGGCACACTCAACTTCTAATTTGGGAAAAGAAAATACTGTCTGGCAAGCTTGCAAGGCTGCTGACCTGGTCTGCTGGAACAAGGCACATCACGCTGCTCTGCAGTACGTCCTGAGCTAATCAGTCTTTCGCTAGCTTGCACAAATCCTTTGAAACTGGTCTGTGGGAAGAGGAATCTACGTAACAAATCCACCATGTCTCTCATCATTTTATGTCCAACTTTAGGCATATAAATTGGACATCCTGATGTGATTTTTTTTTCTGAGCTTTTAAACTTCCATGTGAAACCATAAAATGGAAGTAGGCTTTTTTGGGACCTTTAGGGTTCTGTTAGGCAAACTAACACTCACTAGGAAATAATGGCATGAAAATGCCTGTCTAGCAGCTGCCTCAATGGCCTCCAGTCCTTATCAGCAGGAAAAATACAGCAAAGTGAGTATTTAGACTGCAGAGAGAGGCCAGGTTGGCATTTAGATTTAGATATTAATTCAGTTGATAAAATAATGGCTATTTTTCATTTGTCCATATTTTTTGAAAGAGTTTCAAGGTTGGCTTTTTTTCCCCCTCCTTCTAGAAACATTTGTCCTCTATCTTTCTAACCATAGCTCTTCCCTAAAGGCTGAAAACCTAATTATGAGAGGACTAAATAAATTGATTCCTTTCCCAGTAGCAGCATGTCTTCAGTCACCGTGTGTATGTCACTAAGCAATGCTGAGGTTTCTCAGCTTTCTGTCCTCTTAAACCCATACTCTGGCCTGCAGAGACCAGCAGTGCCAAGCAACAATAGGCATCTTGGCACAAAAAGTACCATTGACCTTGAAATTCAGATTACTAAATCACTTCAAGCACTTGTTGCAAGAATTATTTCTTCATATTATATAACATGTTAATATATGAGGGATAGGATCCAACCCAGAAAAACTCAAAGAAATCCTGCATTATTAAATGTCTTCAATCATTAATAAGTAAATCATTTCCTTCTTGAAACTAACTTAAAGCAGGTTTAAAAGGGTAGAAGTACTTTTGCCACTGGGTAACAAAAGATGAATTCTGAAAAATTTAAAAGATCAAGGCAATTTTCTTTTTACAAATATGGCAAACAGAAAAAGAGGGAATTAAGACAACTATTAGAACTTTGCTCATGACACTGCTTTTGTTCTGACAAATTACACACCCAGATTAATTTTGGCAATGTCTTAAAATAATCCCTAATTTTCTTTAGAAATAAAAAGAATGAGACCTGATTGGTGTGCCATCCCTGTATGATTCACTTGGCTCTGACAACCAGAAGCATTGTTACACATTTGGTTAGGAATATTACAGTTTAATAGCTCTGAATGCAGTGGGTAGAAATAGAAGTTTCTGTGCCCTCTGCAATCAGATTAGGTAGCATTTTATTTAAGTTTTAAAAATAAAATTCCTGCTATTTTTGTCAACAGGGAAAGTTCTCAGACATGTAAATCACTAAAACCGCCCCACATGTTTCAGTAGAATTCATGCCATGTTTACAAGCAAATATAAAACAAGGAAATCCTTCCCAGATACAAAGGCTCTTACCGCCTATTGTTTTTTCCCAGATTTAAGACTCATTTCCTGTTGTATACCAGAATTTTAAATGTTAATCCACTACTGACGTGTAAGTTCTTTGGGCATTTTCAAGAGTTCAAATGGAGCACGTTGATCATTACAGTAATTCTTCCTTCTCAAACAACTCCTGTTTTCTCTGAAATCCAAAATATCCAGCAGGAATTACATGAGCACACACAACTCAGTCATATGAATGATGGTCTTTGAACATATTTCAGGAAAAAGTGTGTGCTATTCTAAACAGCATTAAAAATAGCTTCTGTGCAGACAGATTCATTTCTGCCTAATGGTATTTTGTTCTCTTGTATCTGTGCAAATGAATCACCTTTACACCATAAAATGTGAGGGAAAATGATGAGTAGGGGAGTGAGTGATGTAGATGGGAATCTCAAGGATGACACAGTTCCATTGTGTCTATGTACTGTAAATCTTTCCAGCTGTAAGGTTACAAAACACTGAAGTCCAGGATTTTGGAGCAGGTTTGGTATGTCCTTTCCTGAATCTCTGGTTTAGTGTGGTATTCAGAAATATTTCTGCTGAAGACTTTCTGCTAGAGAGCAAATACAGTTTGCAGAAACAGATGTAGCTGTTGCTTTTCTATCAGAAAGCACTAAAGCACAGGTTTGGATTAATTCTCAGAATAAACAATAATAATAAAATTGAATAGTTTTCAGCTGGTCAACATATATTATGTCTGCATTAGCAAGTAATTTGGGCACAACAGGAATGGATCAGTACACCAAAACAATTTATCCTGAGTCCCTTATGCTTACACAATGTACTTTTCTAGGGTTTCTCTTTGGACTAGATTTAGTCCTGTCCACAGATTAAATGTCTCCCACACATACAGTTTTACATCAGCCAAAGGATCAGTCATGGGTACAGACTGCAATGTCCCCATCAGGAGCAAATGAGTTGCAATCTGAAAATGAAGTTTCTTGTTTAATTTTCTCCAAGAACAGTCTAGCTCACAATTGCCAAAGCTATTCTGCAATCTGATCCAATACACTGGGATTTGCCCCAAAACACACTATGTTTTCAAATCAGAATGCTAACATAGATAACTCTCATCATCTAAATGTGGTTTCCAACATTTAATTTTATTCAAAATTCTGCATCAACAGTATTATTCCATGAAAGTCCAGTCTCAGTGGAATTGGGAGAACCATCGAATCCATTCTGTCCCTCTTCACAGAGACTATCATCAGAAATGCAGGCACTGCTAGTGTTCGTTGCAGTCTTCCTCTCTGGGAATTGGACCATTCACAGCAACTTGTTTTACAAAGTCCACAAAGTAACACAATATCAGCCTGAATTCCACCTTTGGACTAGACCCAGATCTGAACAAAAGGCCATGCAAAAACTGAAACAATCATAAGGACCTGAATGGCACGTGGGATTGATATCTGAACCATGTGGCCTGCTGTCAATCGTATAAATCACTTTGGTTTTAGTTATGGCCACATAGCACAATTTTCTGGCCCAACTATCACTCTTACACCCAGGTCAATTGGAATTTGTTTAATTACAAACACTAGCAGGATAATAGGCCTACTGTCTAGCTCACAAATTAGTCTACAGGAACTCTATTCTAAAAGCTGGAATTAAAATACAGAAGGTACATGTAGGACTAGAACTGGTCAGCAGACATACAACTACTGGATGAAGTATATTGCATTTCTCTGCACAAAAAAAAAAAAAAAAAAGCAGTAGACAAAATACCTGCAGTAATGTACTTGAAAGATTTAACAAAAGATGCTGTTTGCACTAAACTTATTATCACTAAAACCAGCTGAGAATGCTCAATAATTCTAGAGTAAAATGATCTGCAAAGTGGAGAGTCCTGTTAGTGAATTACTCCAGAGAAATCTCTGTGGCTTACAGAAGTTTTACCAAAACTTAAGAAGATCATGGTTTTTTGAACCAAAGTTGTTCAGTGCTCATGCACATCAAATGGTCACTGATGTCAGAATTTTCAAACTAACTCAAAACCCAACCAAATTAAATGATTTATATTTCCTTCCTCTGCACTTTGAGAATGTATGAAAAATAAAATATAAAATTAAATATAAATCCAGAAAGATGCAATATAATTCAGAGTCTGCAAGTCTTCTAGTTTTGTCCTTACTTTTCTGAATGCTCAAGTCTACTCAGGTCTCACAAAAGGACACTTTTTTCCTCAATAAGAAAAAAGTGAGGTTGCTGTGCTCATGAGTACAAGAAAACAAACTCTACATAAAAATTGACTTAACATATGAATTCAGTGTCAACAGATATGAAGATAAATGAACTGAAAAGAACACATAAAAATTGCATGAACTAGCTCAGTTCTGCTTTTTAGGACTTGAAAGAAATGTTTATTCCATAAATTTGCAAGGCTAAAAGCTATAAAGATACATGTGCTCACTTGTTGTTTGGCTGGTACTCCTTCACTGCTTGTGAGCTCACTGACAACTTCAACACAGTCTTAAGGCTCTCGGTACTTTCACAAAATAAAATGTCACATTTCAAGTAATAAACACACTAACGGAAACACAACATGTTGATAACCCATAGCTTCAATTTCTAAAAATCATTGACTGCAATGAATGAGTTGCACCTTTTGAGGGCAAAAAAAATTGAAGGGATGCAGGATTAATATATAGGCTTACATTTTTTTATTCTAAAAATGGTGTTACCACATCAGACTGATTTGAGATATGTCCTAATAGCACAAAATACGTCATACGAAAAGAATTAAGAAGTAACAGATACTGCCAGGCTTCCAGCATATTTTCCTGCTGTTGGGAACAGAATCATCCCTCCTGATTTTATAGGCTGAAGCTCATTACTTTGATCAGTTTCTGCTACAAGTTTGCAATGGACAGGGCTACTCCTAACAACTTCTTTTGCAGGACTTGGTATGACATTACTTCTCTAGGAAGAAGAATCAGGCACAGTCTATGTTGCAACCATTTCTCCTTTCAGATACATGTTTATTCAGTTTCTTTGCTTTCTTCTTCTTCCTTTTTTTTTTTTCTTGGCAAGACTTCACAAACATTTTTGAGGAAGAAAAACAGATTTAAAAATCATTATTATAAGTCAGTGCAGAGTGTATAATAGAAAGACTTTTACTAAAAGTAGGAACACATGTAATCTTGTTAAGAAAAAAAACCTGGCTGAATTTCACCCAACCATGGGATGTATCTCCAACTTGGGAAAGGCCACATCTAATTTCCACAAATCATTGTTGCTTGTAAACCTTTTCATACTCCAAAATATGTAAAATGCAGCTGACGATACAGAAGTGTTATAAATAGACCCCCAAATAGGATATATTTGTAAAAAATATGTAAGAAACCACAGGATTTTCAACATACCTTTCAGAATAGATTAAGGTGCTGCCCTTCAAGTATATTGTAGTCTACATTTTAGATAGGGTATCACAAATAAGCACAAGAAGTGAAGAAAAGACAGAGAAGTGGTTACAAAAATAACGGATAGGATTACAAGAATATATATGCTACTCAGTAAGAACCTGTAGTAACTCATATCAGCAAAAATACCTGTAGCAGTAGAGTCTCATTGGAAGTGACTATGAACTCATGAAGGATTAAGCAGCCCTGATATATTCTGTGAAATAGAGGATTAGGGAAAGAACCCAAAATGAATGAAGAAAACAACTTGAGAGGTAGCAAAAGTAAATGGAATTTGAGAGTAGCAGAATGATGAAAGAAAAGAAAGCAGAAGGAGTTAAAAAAACACTTTTATTCTAAAGCTTCTTTTAGAATGTAGCTGTCTACAACTTCCTCATGAGGGAAAGCGGAGGGGCAGGCACTGATCTCTTCTCTCTGGTGACAAGGGACAGGACCCAAGGGAATGAGGGAATGGCATGAAGCTGAGTTAGGGGAGGTTTAGATTGGATATCACGAAAAGGTTCTTCATCCAGAGGGTCGTTGGACACTGGAACAGGCTCCCCAGGGAAGTGGTCACAGCACCAAGGCTAACAGAGTTCAAGAAGAGCTTGGACAATGCTGTCTGGCACATGGGACTCTTGGGAATGGTCCTGGACAGGGTCAGGAGTTGGACTTCATGATCCTGGCGGGTCCCTTCCAACACTGCATATTCCACGACTCCTTCTCTGTTATGATGTCACTATTGCATTCCTTATCAATCAGAGCCCCATGGTCACATTTGATTCTTCTTTCATGCTCCAAGTCTGAAAGAATCAGAAGAAGGCTACTTATTCCTCCATCCGGCCACTAAGAGTCAAACTTCTCTCACCGCTTACAGCCAGTGTTCAGACCTAGCTGGTCTCCCAAGATTAATTCACCTTTCTCCTTTCTGAATTTATTGTCAGTTTTCCAAAGTCATATCATATGCAAGTGACCTAGATTACCACATGAAACTTCTTTGCTAATGTAACCAGTTTTCTGATGTTTCTTATTTTGCATATTCAGTAATACTTTGACATAAAATCCTTCATCATTGCCCTAATTGCATATTTGTAGTCTTGAGCCTTGGAACTTGCATTCCATCTCTATTCAGAATTTTTTAATCTCAAAGTTGACTCTACTGAATCATTTACATACCCTCTTACATCATGGGAAATCAAGCAAGTCTCCTGTAAGACACCATTGCTGCTTTAAGTTTTGCCAAAGACAGCAGCCAGGATCAACAGAGATTAAAATGTTCTTTGTGGATTTAGAATTGTTCTCCTTAGAGAACTCCATACCCACATGATTTTGTTAAGAGAAAGAATAGTTTTTAATGCCAAAAGACCACATAAAATGGAGATAAATGCAAATGCATTCCTTCTTTGATGATCAGCTTATGCAAATATCAGTCCATTTACATCAGTTGTGTACCCTGCAACAAGAAGAAAATCTCTCAGCTTTTCTCGTATTGAATACAAACCATTAGTTTTTATATCACTATTTTTTTTCTTCCATTTCTTGTTTGCCATAGCTACTACCACTTAAGTTTGCTTAAAGATAATTGGGGTTTCACTTTTTGTGTGAAACACTAGTCAAAAATCTAAATAGCCTTGAAATTTCTACATTTATTTGATATTATTTACTCCTCAGTAACTCCTACCAAGATTAAACAAATTTTCTTAGGGACTATGTAAGTTATTAACAGATTGTATGGATTAAGACGATTTAATGCATTCTTTTATGTGTCTGCTTCCTCCCACTAAGGTGGATTCTCAAAAGTTTAAAGAATGGCAATGTTTATGACCTGGTGATCTTCATAATGATTCCTTACCTACTAAATAGTTCTGCATGTATTATTGAAAATATCTTTCACTGTCAGAGGCATTGCTGGAGGAGAAGGGAAAGGGGCTCTTTGATTTCCTCAATTAACATAAATAACACATTTTATTCTAAATTGAACCCTAACCCTGTACCTAATGAGACACCAGTGCAGTTCAGTGTTGCTTCCAGGGGCTTCCTTGACTAAGAAGGGAGCATAGACCACCCTTGGAGAAGCTGCCCAGTGTTCCAGGTGAGCAGACCCCAAGAGAGCAGCACTCTCAGCTCACAGCACAAAATATTATTTCTGCAGGCAGATCAGGTATTCTGCCTTCTTTCTAAAGAGCCTCAACCCTTGCTTTTACACTAATCTGTTTGTTTATTTGTTTCTTTAGGAGGATTCTGGTAAAACTTGGAGAAAAAAATGGCTGATTCTATATGACTTCATTCCACTGAACAGTGCAAACAAGAGGACTCTTTCCGATACTTAAAAGTTATTTCAGCAAGAAAGTTATTTCTCCCCAGAACAGGTGTTCATGGAATGAATCGTCCAGCTTTTCAGTTTGGACTGGCAAATACACTGTGTGTTGCAAAACCAATTTTAACAATTTTTTTATTTATTACATTATTTGTGCTGCATCTATTTGTTGAGTCCTCAGCATTATATTGCAGTACCATTGCTCTCCCACAGCTCAAAGAAAAACCACCAACTAAGAAGTGCTAATTTACTAAC
This sequence comes from Sclerurus mexicanus, assembly GCA_013396755.1. NCBI lineage: Eukaryota > Metazoa > Chordata > Aves > Passeriformes > Furnariidae > Sclerurus > Sclerurus mexicanus. The sequence continues at coordinate 1,141,783 of VWZF01006443.1, read as the reverse complement.
CCATTGTGACACAGAAATACCAAAATGTTCCGAGTCTCAAATTAGAACAGTTGCCAGGCTCTTCAGACATATAAAATACTTTCTGTAGGCCGTGATGTCTGACAAAAATACACTGCCAGAGTAGGGTCAGCCAACTTAAACCCATAAATAGTAGAATGGTGGCAGAAAATGTTAAAAACAATTACAATACACATGTTCTTTTCCCCTTAGGACAAAAGATTCTCATCACGTTCCTTTTTGCTGTGCCAGAAATATTTAACTGATTCATGTTTAGCAGTATAAATACATAAATCAGTTTCTGTTCCTGTTTCTGGACAGTTCATTTTATGTAACACAGAGATTCATTTGAACCGAAGTATTCTGATCTCTGTCATTTCTGTATCTCTAAACCTTAACTTATGATGGGGGCCCAGAGGGATGTATTTCTAACAAACAAATTCAGCAAAGGTTTGAAGATGAGCTGACATGCACCTCTCTTGTGTTATTTGTGTATGTCATTACTTTGCTTCAAGACACTGAAGCAGATATTTCCACCATGGAAAATTAAGAGAACAGACTATTTTCTATCTTAACACTATCATCACAGGGCAGTAAAATCCAAAAAGAGAGAAGTGACATCACCAGGCAATGATTGATCCAATAGACAATTCACAATAGAGGAGAAGGATCATGCTGCAGGCAAGGCTAAAAAGGGAAGCAAAGCCAACCCTAAGCATTCTCTATAGATAGCCCCAAAGTGGGAAGAAACAGAACGATCTGGGTTCACAAGGGGTCATGCAGAAATGTTGTCTTCCAGTTTCAGGAGCAGTAGGTTCACATTGGCAGGACTTTGTACTTGAACGGCCCCCACTGTCAAAGTCAGCTTAAGTCATGGAGTTTAGGGCTACGTTTTTTTCCCTACAGACAATCATGCTTTTACTTTTTACATACAAAAATTGCTAACAAAATGCAAATTTCAAAATCTCAAGTATGAGTATTCATGGAAACCAAAGTTTAAACAGATTGGTAACCAAGAGAGACAGTGACCTGATTTCCACCCGTTATAAATAGGACCACGCCTCGCCCACAATGATTTTGTGTCAGTGCCTGTGGCTGATGACAGAACTCTGTAGTTCGGCACATGCAATGCACTCAATATATTGGAAGTAGGGTGGAACATCACTTAACAAAGTCGAAAACTAGGTCCCTGGCAAGTAATACTTAAAAGAGGTCAGCTGAGACTTTTCCTTAGCCAATGACAGGACCAGTCTCATTGTTCTGGTCATGATACCTCAGACAAATACTCCATAGCTTGAAAAATAAGAATTTTTAAATTGTTTGAGGGTAGATATACATAGTACATAGTCCTGTGAAGAGATAAACATAAGAAGTAACAGAGCTTTTTTAATGGTGTTTCTGCTTGCACTCATTAACACCAGAGTTCTCAGCTGAACTATTTCTTGCTGATGAAAATGTTTTAGCTTATTCAGAGTTACTATGGATCTCTCTGAAAAATACAATGTTATTCCTTGGAAGCATAATTTAATATTTCTATATTCTTTTCATAAATTACTGCTCCTGAAATGACAACAGTTTTATGAGAGGTACAGAGCTCTTGCAGTTTTTCAAGCCCCTGTCCTGAATGAAATTCAGTCAGGCAAAGGAGAAAATCTTCAAATAGCTAGCACGATCAGTCATGATGGAACAGCTCAATTTGAAGAAAAAATATTCCGTTATATAATTCTCAAAAAAGAATGATCTGTACAAGTCTAAATTGGAAACCAGTAGAATGAAAATACCATGGGGAATGTGGATAACTCAATCCAAAATTTAATTGGCAAATGTTTGGTGGTTCCCTCCCCCTTCTCTCTTTCTCCAGCAGAACCTTTGGGTTATAAAACACCAAAATGAGCAACAATAGCAATTATGGATGTCTTTACCCATACCTAATACAGTGAAACTTTCCACTTGTGTACCTTCATCAGCAAACTTTCTCCCACTATGACACACAAACATCCTGCTCCCCTTTCTTGTAAGAGGTGGACTGAAAGGTCTGTTTAATGGTTCGCTACATTTAACAAAATAAGGTACTATGATCAGGTTCGTTACTCCTCAGCAACAAGCATTACAGGAAAAATCCACACTGAATTCACAGCCAAAATGGGGGACATCCCCACAAGTGTCTGGCAAAACAACAATCCTTAAATCCTATTGCATAAACTACTTAATTTATTTTGTGCTGTGAACAGATGAGTGTTTGGGGAGTAAGTTAGAATAAGAAACTCTAGTTATATTATTAACAAGCAGATTAATCACTTTAATAGCCAGAAACCTAATAAGAGCAAAGAAAAATGATTCATAGCATATGTCAGAATAACACTAGTGAGGAATAATAAAATCAAAGGAGACAAATTGTCCCAGAGAACATGTTTTATTCCTGTACACTATTATTTAGTCTGTATTGTTAATCAAATTTGGCATATTCATAATTTTCAAGAGGAAAAAGAAAATAGGAAAAAACATAGATACACTCTCAATGCAATAAAGACAGGTACTAAAACCTTTCTCATCCAATCTGCATATGATTCTATGACTCATTTTTAGTATTGTTTACTTGCCTACTTTCTCTAAATAAAATGGCATACATCTTTCATAATATATATTCCTATCCCTGCAGACCTTGTCCTTTTAGCCAGATTTAGCTAAATATGATAATTTGTACTACTGATAAATACCAAAGCATTTATAATTTAAAGTATTTAAAACATGCTGTAGCTCACACATTACTGACAAGCTTAAGGCAATTAAGTCTAACCATCCAGCCTTTCACAAAATGTAATGGCTTAGAGAGCTCTACATGCTGTTTGGGGTCTTCTCAACTGTCTAGTTCCCTTTCATTAAAAAAACCCAAAAGACAAAATAAAAGGGGTAAAAGAGCTGTAACTCCAGACAATAGGGGAAGAGTATCTGAAAGTATGCTGACTATAATTTTAATTCTGGTCAATTTGTATGCTGGCATAAATTAACACATAAAACATAGATCAATTCTTTCAGACGTACAGCTTTTCTTGACACCATTTAATGATGCAAACAACAGTCAGGAGTAAACACAGATTTTATCAGTGTTTACAGAAACTGAATGGAATTGAATATGCCTGTAACCTTTCCTGCAGGAAAGATGTTCAATTTACAAGCATGTTTATAGAGAGCTATTTTTGTTTGTTTTTAGGGAATACTATGTAATCAGAAATTAAATCCTTCCAGGTGGCAAGATAGTCACTGCATAATCCTGCTAAGAGATGCGTCGAGATATTTCTGTACTTAATTACATTTTAGTAAAAATACCTGTTTCTATGTAATATCTGAATCAGAATCTATAAGTATCTAAGTGCAGATGGTGCATAAGGCTACAAAACTATGGAAGTTTGCTGTGAATTCTGTAAATATATACATCCATGGCATCACAGTGCATGTGTTCTTAACAACACAGCTAAGTGTAATTGTTTTGTAACAATGATTTATTAATGAATATTGATTTAAGTGGATTAATTCTGAAACAAGAAAAAATTCTTTGGCTTTTTATATTCAGCTAAGATGAATAAAGTTTCTTCCCTATTTTGATTAAACATTTTCAGCATTGCTACCAGCTCAGTCAAGTGTAGGAATGCATCATTTACCAGAACTGAACACACAGTGGTGCTATTTGAACAAAAATGGATTGTATTTGGTTCTTTAAAAGTTTGAGATCACACAACACAAAAGATCCAGGTTTCACGTGAATTGCTGTCAAAACCTTGATGATAACATGTAGCCCAGCTGTCCATACAAAAACCAGTTTCTTTTAAGCTTTCTGAGTTGTCCAGCACATTACACCTTGCAAGAAAACCATGACTAAAGAGATTAAATGTGCTGTGCCAGAATTCTCTGAAGATGGTTGGCTTAAGCTCTCTGGAAAGTAAACACATGGCACAGTCACTTAGCTTAACTTGCCATAGTAGATTTCAAGCTAAAATAATAACAAACCAAGCCATTTGCGATCAAAACATTCACCTAATGCATTCATTCACATTTGACAGGAGGAAGGTTTTTACAATGAGGGTGGTAAAACATTGGCACAGGTCGCCCAGGGAAGCTGTGGATGCCCCATCCCTGGAGCGTCCAGGATCAGAGAGGACGGGGCTCCCAAAAACCTGATCTAGTGGAAGGTGTCGCTGCCCGTGGCAGAGGAGGGGAGGAACTGGATAGGTCCCCTCCCACCCAAACTATTCTCTGACTCCCGCTGACTAACACTGTCGTACAAGGCATTGAAATCGCCTGTTGTGTTAAGAGGACGCCCCTCCTTGAGAGAGTGCAAAAGGCTCCTTGTCCGTGGAGGGGCACTCGGCTGACCAAGAGCTGTTAAACATTTCGCTCTCTTCTCCCGAGCAGTGACTGAAGAGGAAACAGCCCCAGGTTGCGCCTGGTGGGGTTCGGACTGGACATCAGGGAACATTTACCCACTGAGAGGGTTGTCAAGCACAGCTTGCCCAGGGCAGCGGTGGAGTCACCGCCGCCCCTGGAGGAGCTTAAAAGACGTGTAGGCATGGCACCTGGGGACATGGATCGGTGCAGCCCCGATAGGGTAGGATACACGCCTGGGCTGGATGGCCCCACAGCTCCTTCCCCCTCACACAGCCCAGGGCTGGATGGCCCCACAGCTCCTTCCCCCTCACACAGCCCAGGGCTGGATGGCCCCACAGCTCCTTCCCCCTCACACAGCCCAGGGCTGGATGGCCCCACA
>VWZF01006443.1:909252-1136556 GCA_013396755.1 Sclerurus mexicanus | reverse complement strand
GCATGGCGGCGTACGGGAGGGGCGTGCTGATGGGGAACTGGCTGGAGGACGAGCACGAACGCCAGGTACCGGCGGCACCGGCACCGCTTTAGACTCAGCTCAAACCCCGGGATTCTGAGCGCTGGGTAACATGTCTGCCCCTCTTTCCTTTGCCAACAGGAAATCCTGAGGGATTTTGTCACCAAGAGAGAACGAGGACAGCTTTTAGTACAGAGATTAGCCAAACTCGAAGAGAATGTTTTGAAGAAGGTGATTTTTAAAGGTTATTTCCCACGACCCCACACAGAGAGGCAGAGCTATTATTATTGTTCATAGTGTTATATGTTCAATTGGAATGTTGTTATTATTGTATGCAGTAAGGTTGCTATAAATTTTATATGCTGAAATACTTCTGCTATTAAGTTCAGATAACTCTGTCAAATAATACTATGTACATTTTAATTTAGGTACAGCTGTCAGTATCTGTGGATGGGCTTGTTCACTTTGGGGACACTGTGATGGTTCTGAACCCAGACACCAAACCCTCGGTGCCGAACGACGACGAAGTTCGTGGCAATGTCACCCTGGCAGTGGACATGGAGGAGATATCCCTGTACTCGGACGATCCCCCGCAAATCTCACGGGGACTCAGTGCAGTCAGGAGCGTGGACCCTGTGGGTCGAAATAGTTTCTGTATTGTGAGGTCTGCTACTTTATTCTGAGTTGGTTTCAATTATTATTTCAGCTTTAGGTAGCTTCTTTTGAGAAATAAACAATTAAGTTTGCTAATATACAAATTGATTTGAGTAAATTTAATTTAAGAAGTACCGGTCGTACATTAAGCTTGATTGTGTGCTGCACATTACTCTGATTAATTCCAAGGACCTTTAAATCAGCTTAGGTGTGCAAACAGAATCGAGTTCACTGTATCGTTTGGTAAATTCTGCAGCTGTTTTTATTATGGTCATATTTCAGCTGTAGAATACAAAACACAACCAAATATCACTTAGGATTATTATTCAATCTCCTACAAGTAAGGTTTCTGAAGCAGAAGTTTGTGTCATTGCTTTTTCTTTCCATGAAATGGACATTTTTCTGCTGTCCTATAAACCCCCAAAGAAAACAGCATATTCTCTCTCGAATTATACATTTAATTGCTGCTGTTTGTGCGACAAGAAACAGAAGAACAGTGTCCTGCTCAGTAGCTGAAGGTTCTTTCTTAGGTTAACATATTTTACCTATTTTAAGTGGTAAACAATACAAAATGTTGTCACAAAGCAAGGCCTAACTGTAGAGTAAAACACCAAAAAAATGCAAATAAGAGTAAAACTGATGATTTGAACGCATCTTTCTGTCTTTTTACAATTCTAACAGTGCTGATGGAAGTGCAGTGGGTGAACCACTTAGATTTGGGCAAAACTTTCTTCTTGGGACAACAGGAGGGATTTCTGACAAATTGGTAAGGCAATACAGTTGCAAATGGCAATGGTAGAATATACTGATGGTGTGCTTTGAATCACTCTCTAAATATAGATATATAAAACTGTACAGTGGTTCAACGTCTTGGCTTTGCAGAACAGATTCTGAATCATTCATAGATCAAGAAATACCAAATTTCTATTAAATGTGAACATCGTTTCCCTCTGCAAGTTAAAAGCAAGGAAAGCATTACATGTTACATATGCACTCAAAATAAATCACCACAACTTTGAGAAAGTTTTCCTTCTCAACAACCACTTTGATGAGGTAAAATATTTGAAATATAAATCCAGTTTTAAATCTCCATTCACTAGTCTGTATCCAGAATAGCTACTTAATGAGTTTATCAGCAGAATAGAATCTTTGGTACGGGTTTTGTCTGCGTACCTTTAGCTGGGCAGACTGATTTGTCAGGAGCAGAGAGAAAAGTTTTTGCGTTTAAAAATATGTTTTAAAATTACATGTCTTGTTTCTTTTACATTTATACTGTCCTTAATATATGTTTTTATTTACAGTTTTATCTAGGAAGTGATCATAAAACATTCACAGCATTTGCTAAAAAATCTCGTCTTCAGCAAGTGTTTTTGACAGGTGAGGACTCCTATTTGACTTGCTGGCAAGCTGCCTTCTTGGATCCACAGCTGCGTCTGGAATATGAAGGATTTCCAGTTCCTGTAAGAAATTAAAACTGTAGGAAATGTTTTGAAAATTCAATTGAAACAGTAGGTAGAGTACTTAGAAAAAATGTTCTGTCCATTTTATTCATATACCTCCTTATGCCAGTTCTGACCTCTAATTTTAGGAAGTGGGAAAGGGAAGGAACAATCTCTTTAATTAGGGAATCTGCTTATGCAAATATTTGGTTCTGGTGTTAGTTTTGAGATTGACCTGTTCAGTTTTTCCTCATCAGAAATATTCAAAGCTTGGCATTCTCCTGTTGTGAGGATGCAGTCCTTACCTCTAAAAATGCACTAAAATGCATTTCCAATATTAGGATAGGAGCTCTGATTAAATATGAACTCCTGTACATTAAGTTTAAAATTATTAAAAAAACTCTCAGGGCATCTGAATAAGATAAAGTTTTCCCAAATGTTTTTAACTTTTTGTAAATACAGTACTTCCCTGTCCTAGGTAACTGCTAGGCTTCCTGAAATGGTGAGTGTACAGCAAAATATCACAAATATTCCTCTACAGCCTTCAACTGAGACTCATTTATATGAATCAGCTCACTAATAAACAGTCAAAATGATAAATAGTCAAAATGATCTAATTGTTAAAGACACTCTTTATTCACAGTATTGGTGTAAAAATGTTTGTCAAGTGTCTTCCTTTGTTGTTTCTTTTTTTCCAGGCAAACACTAAAATTATAATTACTCATTGCTATACTAATCGGAACTTAGCCATTCCAAGGAACTTTTGTGTATGGTAAGGATAATTTATAACTGGCAGGGATGTGCATAATGATGTGCCAGCATCAGGAATTACTGTGAGCAGCAGGACAGGTGTTTTAGGAATGCACTGAGAAAATGGAAAAGAATGCAGAGTGCCATTCTCCTTTCCCTTATTTTTTTTTTCTGGACTGTAATGTGTGCACTGTGTTGCTGCAGACAATTGTCCCAGTCTTACTTGGGATTTTTTTTTCCTTTTTTTTTTTCTTTTTCATTATCTTATGCTTCTAGCTTTCTCTAGTTTCTTGGTGGTTCTTCCTTTGAATATCTTCAGCAATTGCAGTTGTTTGGGTTATTTTTCAAGAAAAAAAATGGTATACTAAGAAGTAAGGAGCAAGAGAACTAAATAAAACCACATTGCATAAAACTGTGTATGCTCATGTCCATCTGAATCAATCTCTCAAGAAATTGAAGTAAATCCAACGATTCAAGTTAATATTTTTATATTAATTTAATATTGATTAAGCACTGCTAAGGAGTATACCAATGTTTCCCATGAAATTCTGAGCAAGACCTGACTAAGGATTTATATCAGGTTTTTGAAGATGAAACGAGATCTGGAAGTTTGAGGCTGAAACAGTTATTAAGTAGCCAGAGTCTTCCTCAGTCAGAGGGAATGAGGATGAGGGCCTAACCAGTTTGTACATACTGAATTGCTGTATCAGTTCCTTATACTGATGGGGCTCCTTTTAGCTCTGAAGCTAGAAAGGTGGCATTTCTCTTAGATTTCAAATTTCTAAATTATTCATAGGAAAGAAAGTGGGACATTGTGTTTCTTGTAAGGATGTGATATTTGGAAGCTCATGGTGATACTGCTGAACAAGACAGGAGAAACATGAGAAAATCTTGAACAATTTGCTGAATTTGTATATATATATCTCTCAATTCTCCCTACATATCTCCCTTTTTTTTGACTTTGCAGGTCTTATTTTGGAAAAGAATGTGAAGTTGTTTGTCACAATTACCTGGATTCCCACAGAGTTGAAGAATATAAGAATTACTGGGAAATAGTTACAAGAAATCCTGATGATGACGGTGGTACAATGCTTGATAGACCCAAAGCTCACCCGGAAGGGTATAAGAAAGAAAGACTTCCATGAAAAGACAGAGAATATAAAAATCCAAGACAACACCCAATAGAGGTTGATGAGACTGATTCTTTTTTTATTCTGTTAAGATTTTAGTTTTACAGATGTTTATTTTAAAAATGTAAATGATATTCTATCATTAGTAATATTGCAGTCTCATTAACTCATCAAGGTTATACAGTGGGCAAAAAAACTACTAAAATTTGATGACCCACACATCAAAATTTTGTGAATTGGGGGGGTTCATTTTCCCATTTTCACCTTCACTGATGGCAAAAGATGTCTGATTCCAGGAAATCTAACAGATTTTCATTAAATTACTGGCTTTCAGACTATATTTAAACAATTCTTCCAAAACCAAACAAGTGTCACACTTTTAAAAAGAGTGAGCATACAGTTTCCAAGCAGTGAAAAGCAAACATGAACAAAGCTGTCATGGGATACTTTGACATTTAAAGTTCATCAGGAAGAAAGCTGGTTGTTAAGCTTTTTCCCCACTCAGTCTAACACAATTTTGCCAATTGTTAAATCACAAGTGGGATTTTTTTATCTTGAGATTGGCTTCTAATTTATGGATATAGATTAAGTTTTTTATGGTTATCCATGTATTCTGAACACATAAATATCAAGTAATCAAGAACTTCAGCACAGTGATACAGATGAGAGACTTCTGACAGCCTTTTCCATACATCACCATGTTCCATTTACCTCTCACAGCATTTTTCAATCCATAATAATTTCTAACAAGTTTGAGAGCAAGGTAAAATTGTCAGAGAAAGTTAGGCACCCACAAGTTTCATTAAAATAAATGCCAAAGCAGAAAACAAATGAGAGATACTAAGTTTATCCAGTAAGAAAAAGAGTGTAGTCTATGTTCCTACCTAATTTGACAGCAGAGAATCTATGACCCTTAGAAGAGTAAAAATTTCAGCTGAAACTCACATTTCCTTGAACAACAAAATCAATCAAGCATAATATGCGAAGACTTGGAAAACGGAAGTAATTATTTCATCGTTACCTGCCTTTATATGGAAGCTAAAAGAGCACCAGAGAGAATCTTATAATGTGAGATGCTGCATTATATTAACTCGAATCTCTACATATTCCATCTCTTAGTGTACCACAAGAGTGGGCTCTTTCTGCACAAAGTAAGTAAATACCCAAGTAAAATACTATGTAGATCTCCATTCTCAAAAGAATCCAAAGATCTTCAATGGTCATAAAGGTCAAATAAAACTTTTGAAGTTTTACCAAAACAAACCCACTAAGTATTCACAAAAGAAGGGACTGATCCAAATGTATCTTCAAGCTCCATTCCCAAATAATCTGTTTCAAACCCACTGGCAAGGCTTAAAAAGTTCTTACCTCTACTCAGTTTAAATTAAATCAGCAGACTGCAGCATCAACTAGCGAGCACTTGGCATGCAGGATCTCAGAGCAGGAGACACATCACGGTGCTGTGACATGCAGGTTTGCTCTGGGGGAATGTACTGGACAGGAGAGTTTTTGAATAACACTCCTTGTGTGCAAACCTTTACAGATCTATTATGGATGGGCTGTTATAGAGGAAATATCCTTAGGAACTTATTCTTTCACTTTCTATGTAAAGATATGTAACCTGATGTGTGGCAAATGTTGCATGTTTTTATAGAGGCTTTGTTAATACTCCAATTTTCAGAGGTTAAAATACTATACATTTATACAACAAATTGACATTAATCTGCTTATATTTTGTATGTACTAAGCTGGTAAAACTTTAACTCCATAAATGCACTGGAGTGTTTCTAATTTGGCCATTGTGGACTTTTACTGGTTTAGATACACTTATTTCAACTCTGGCTAAGTCTCTTTTCTCTGGGTGAAATGTAAGAAACAAGAGGAGGCCTAAAACCAAAACCCTTTCTGAAACAAAGCTTTGTGTGAACTCAGGCAGGAATGAGGACTGTGTGGACAGAGTGCCTTGGCTGGCTAATGTTATGGATAAGTGTGTTTGTGTGTGTATTTGTGTGCAAGGAAAGCAGTGCAGGCTGTACAAAAACAAGTTTTGTAAAGTCTTAGAGGGAAAACAAAGAGATAAACAGATACAGAAATAAATACAAAAGCAGGTGATGTTGGAATTAGGTGCTGATTAAAAGTGGCTTGGGAGACTCTTGTGTATTTTTCTTGTGTATGCTTCGATCACTGTGCTCATTGGAAAGGACTTTCTGAGCTGTTGGAAAATAAACAGGATTGAATCCATAATTCCTGATTTCATTAGCAGTGTTAAATCCACAGATTTGTGTATGTAATACATATTTATATTCATCTGATTCATTGATAATTAATACAGGTATTTATCTGTTTCCCAATTTTCCTTTTAAAAACTGTTTTTCACACTTCTTAATATTGTCCACACGGTGGCACCACGTTTTTCTAAACAGCACAATTATTGCTACATGTGTAAAACAACCTGAAATGTCTAAATCCAAATGAGTCCCTCATACAACGCCACAGAAGCTAACCAAGTTAAAACAGGCTTGAAGGCTGAGCTAGGAGATGTCATTAATGGGATATCATGTCTTTGGAAAATAAAGTTAAGCAACAAAGGTAGACAAAGCCACACAGAACATCGTGTACTGCATACAATCAACTTCTTTAAGATAATTTGAACATTAAGTAATTTGTAACCAAAACATACTTAGAGGAAATTAGGAGCTTTTTCTTTCACTTTTTTTGTAAAGATGTGAAACTTGATGTGTGACAACCAATGCATGTTTTTACATGAGCACTGTTGTTGCTCACTCCCATTTACAGGAATTTAAATGATGCAGATTGACATAATTCTGCTTTGATTTTGTGTATTTTAAACTAGGAAAAAACTCAGGCTGTGTTGAATGCACTGTAGTGTTTCTAATTTGTCTATTGGCTACATTTGTTGATAAACACAGGATTTAATACGAAGAATTATGGGATTAAATATTAGTGCAGAATCTGAACAATCCTACAATTTCCAGTTAGAGACGCAATTTGTCTGGTAGACAGGGCAATGGAGACCTGAACCGTGCTCCAGACCTGACACTCGGGCTGCTTTTTCTTGTCCTCATACTGCCTATCATGAAATACGGACAGTGGTGTTTGCCTCGTTTGCAATGCACTTTGCTTTTCACTGGTGTATGGCAAAGGCATGTATTAAGAAAGCTTTTAGTGCTTCGTCCAAATTAGGCCCAATATGGATAGCTCCACAAAGTACATTGTGGGAAGATAAAACTCACTTTGCCTCCATTTCAGGCAGCTCCGAAGCTGTTAGCATGAAGCTAATCCTGAGCTATTAGTCCTTGCTGAGGGACAGGGTGCATTAGTTCAGATTTAGTGTAACATTAATATAGGTTTTCGTGGGCCTGAGATGCAGAGAGCACTCACATCTTCACGTTTTGCTGTGCAGGTGTGTGTTAGCTGCACAATGGTGAACTGAGGAAGAGTCAGCAAAGAAAAGCCAACTAGTTAACTCACCCAGTGTTAACACCGGAAAATGAAAATCCAGTTTTAAATCTGCCTTTTCCCTTCCCTCTCTTCTGCATTCTTCCCCAGCTCACGTTTCACATCACTTCTCCTCTGCCGTGTTGTCTAGCCCAAACTTACTGATTTACTGTGGTTATAAAGTGCTCTTCTAGCACTCAGCACAAGGCTCTGGCCCCACACCTAATCACATCAGTATCGTCAGAAGCTGATTTTCTTTGGAGTGATTGCCATGAAGTATTGTTTTAGCACCGACAGCTGATAGAGGAGGAAGCCAGATGCAGGTTTAGTAACTGGATAAAACATCTGAGAAGAAAAAAAAGGTACAAAAAGAGAACATTACAATAAAATTCCACATAGCGGTGGAAGAAAATATCCAAGCACTGGAAAATTTGGTGGAGTTGGCAGGTAAATGGGTGATTTTGATAACATATGTGCCTACTCACCCTAAATTAATATTGCACGTCTGTTGTAATTTGAATGAGGTGGGTGTGAAATGATCTTTTAAAACCAGAACTGTTGCTTTAGAAACACTTAAGACTTCAACGTATGAAAACTCAAATAAGGGGGCCACAAAATAAAAAATAGAAAATACAGATGTGAAATGCAAAATACACTAAATACAAGTGGAAATTATGAAATATCTATGTCATTTTGTCAGCTACACTTCCCTTCTGATTAGACTTTGTTTTAGGCTTTGTCCCAGGTCTTGCCTCCATTCCCTGCCTGACCTGCCTTATTTCCTTGCCTGTACACAGCACAGAGAGAGGCAAGCCTTGGTTTGCCAGCTCCCCATTTTGTGCTGGTTTGACTTCATCCTGGATGCTGTAAAAGGAAATCTAATCCTCAACACTGGATTCTCCCAGCTAGGAGGAGGAGTGGGAAGATCTGTCACCTTGTTGGATGTGTGCTATTTCAGCAGGGATATGAGCAGTCATAAGAATATCAGCTACAGGATTTGCATAAATTAGTATTACTTATTACTAAAAGAGGGACAATGTGGCATAAAGACCGAGGGAGACCCCTCAGCTTTGGGGATTTTTGGGGTGTTTTCTTTGGTCAACACTTTGTGTAGAGGGTATTTAATGAAACAATTAACACTTCTGATTTGTTTTTTGTTTTTTTTTTTTTTCACTGCTGGTCTTGTACAAGGCAACATCTTTCACTCAGCAGAAGAGAATCATCAGTACAGGACTAAAAAGCATTGCCACAACAGAGGCACTTTCTCTTGAGAAGTTTCTATATTTTTTGGCAAGGAGGGCTCAAAGTACAGTAGAATAAGCACAAACATTTAAAAATTCCCTATGACATTAATACCCACATTCAATGATGAAATTAATTCATGCACATGCATCTCTGCCGTATGTTTGTAAGAGAAGTTTAGAGAGCTAATTTCCCAACATCTGTTAAATGCTGCTTCATACATTACGTCAAAACAAAACTAAACAGACCATCCAGTTAGAGACCAGCTAGAATATATGTTTCTATAATGCTGGTCTTGTTTTAATTATAAGCTACTTGTGTCAGGGACCATATCTCCATCCTTTCTTTTTTTCCAAACAGAAAGAACTACAGCACACAAGCTCTGTAACTAATAGCATAAAGCTGTTAGTAAAAGTGGTTGTAAGATGACAGGAAGCTGAAGGAAACCTGATGCAATAACCAGCGAGATATGGGCATATGAAATCTACACATAAACCAGTGCCAAGCTGTAAACTCTTGGTGTGGGGTATGAAGATTCAGCTGCCCAAGTAATTCTGACGTTAACAAGAGTTGCTAGGAGAAAAGCCCACAAACCACAGTGCTATCCCTGTGGGTCTGACAAACCCACAGAGGGGAATAAGAATTATCCATGACAGTATTTATTTTTATACATATAGTTAGTTATTTAATTATATGGCATACTAGTTAAAAATACCTAACCAGCTCTTAGCACAAGTCCCATTTGCAAAAGTGACACCAGTCCTGAGAAACTGAAGAGCTGTTTCTGCAGCTTCTTCACATTAAAACTGCTAGGAATTAGGTTGTACATATCTTTGAAGATCTTAGTCTAAGAAAACACTTTTTAAAAATGGCATTTAGCTGTTTCTGAAAATGTTACCTATACAATTTATAAAGACAACAAATTCCTAAGCAAAACAAAAGCAAGAAACTAGTGAATAAGCAAAGCACTGAAGTTCGTGTTACTTTTCCAGTATAGGCCAAAGTTCTTAAGACTCCTAAAATGCTAATTAGCATGGATTACTGTTATAGGGTCTCTAAAAGGGTTTGTGAAATCCATGTCAGACAGCAATTTCTATTCTTCCTCCCTGGTTTCCTACCACTCCTCTTTCTTAGGCTTTCTGCCTCTTCTACATCCTGAAGAAACAACGAAGCAGTTGTTTGGGGAAAAGTTTAAGGTTCATCAGCTTTTCCGGTCTTTTTGCTGACAATTTTGGCAGCATCAGTTTAGCCAGAACACCCAAGATGTATTATAGTCTCACAAATGACGAGTGAATTTAACTGACCATGAAAAGAGATGTATTTTGCCATATAAATAAACACATATAGAGAAATATAAATGAATTGTCACTATATACACATACACACCCTGGGAACTTTAATGCTGACACAGAAATAACATGTAGTTCAGCATACGCAGGAGAACAGTCTTTCCTCATCTACAAGTATTAATTGGTTTCTTTTGAAACTACTTGAAAGAATTATTTCTTTTAGCGTAATCTTAACTGGTCAGAGACATATTCAGGTCTCGTTATAAATGGCTCCATGGCATCACACGGTAATTCAGAATAACACTGTAGCCATACTTACTGCTTCACCATGTGCCCTCTGTACTCATCCCTTTCTGCTTGCTGCACAATGTGACCCCCAGTCCAGCTGTCCTCAGGTTCTACTCATAGTCTTACAGAGAAACCAAAACTTTGCCTAGAGATGGCCCAATGTAGGAGCTGTGCTCTTAGCTCCTCCTAAGGCAGTCAGTGTGATAATTCTCTCTTTTTAACCTTGGTGGCATAAGTTCTCTGATAAGCTCCTAATTTAGTTTACCATGTTTTGTGAATTTGCTGCCAAATGGGCAGTTGAAATTTACTTTTAGGACTTTCTTATTGAAACACCAGCTTTGAATCAAACCAGGAATTCTGGCAGAAATCACCCTGTTGTAAGAAATATTTATGACCAATAAAACATCTTTAGACCTTGAATCAAACTAACATGAATAATTTAAGCAGGTTGCTGTGATATTAGTAAAATGCTTTTTGGGACTCCCAAGCAGGAGTTGAACCCACAAGCATTCAAACACTTTAACAGAATGAGCAGCTAGAAAGGCAACCAAAGAGTGCTTCTCACTCTTTTGCCTTGGGAGGGGAAGCCAATCAGGATAAAAGGGAAGGTCTGAATATGAAATTGCAAACCTTAAGAGACAGTGCAGGTAACTGTGTACTAGAAAGTTCTTGAAGAAAGCAGTGAGCTATGGTAAGCACCAACACAAGTATCAGGGGAAAAGACAGTCACTGATAGCTGCATGGCATTACAACTTCATGTTTATCTCTATTATGAAGTAGAGTGACTAATAAATAATACTTACAAAAAATGGAGGGTGGATTAATTTCTTATATACACAGTAAATTGCTGTATCTCATGTAAAGGGGCAGTAGTTGCAGTAGTTACCTCTGTCTTTTGTTTTTATGGCACCATTGGACCACAATGATCATAGTAGGCAGGGGTAAAAAGTGAAGAGACTATCCAGGCCAAAAATCACCGCGTTTGAGCTTCGTGTCTCTGCTCCCTGTTCAAACAAAGACAAACCTCTTTCCCTAGATAATACAGGTAATGGACTTCTATTCTGCATTTTCTCATATATGTATCACATGCCCTTTCATCCCTCATTTGCTGTATCTGTGCCTCACCATCCCCAGAGGGCATAGCTCTTTCATAAAGGCAGTGAGAAATACATCGTAGATGTTTATTTGGTGCTCACAAGAAAAACAATGAAACATTACATGGCAAACATTTTCATTGTTCTTGTGTTGGCATTCTAAGATTTACCATAAGATTTGTGTGCATGTATTTGCTCTCAAATGGCACCAAATCCCACAGGTTGAATCAATCAAATTAGTATTTTTTATTATCAATTTATCCAGAGAAAAATCCTCTGGATCTATTATCTTTTCTCCACATTCCTTTTAAACAAGTTACAATTTGTTTAAAAGGAATCCATGTGGCTGTCTTAATAACTACATGTATGACCTTTGATACAACATAGCTTATTGTTTTCATTGCCTGTTGAAAATTTTGGTGCTTTCAGAAGTACTCAAAATTCAACATTTTCCTCTGTCCCATGCTAACTAATGTCTAACTATGTATCAACTCATTGCCCCCTGTTAGGCGGTTATGGAATTTTGTCCCTAAGTGCTAACTGATTTTAAACAGTGCTGCACTCTGGGACCCACTGAATGGTTTGTACTGAACACTGGGTTTTACACAGCATTCAGAAACACCAACACAAATTCCTGCTTCCTATGAAATTAGCTTAACAAGGATTTGGGGAGTAACCATTTGCACTACATGGTTGATGTGTGCAACCTTTTCATCTAAGCAATTATTTCTGAGAACAGAATGTTCATTCATCACAGAAAGAATTGAGGCAGAGTCAATTTATACCACATATTTGGTGGGTTACATGGCACAATCATTTGCTGTTTGGATTTAGAAGTTAAGAGCTACATATAAGGCAAAAAGGGGTGAAGGTTTTTCCTCAGCCCATGGAACCTGTGGCAATTTTAGGTTTTCTGCAATAATACAAGGTTCATATTGTAAAAAAAGATGCCAGAATTGGTATAAATGTACAGTAATTATTTTCCAAACATATTTGATGCTCTTTTATGAAAGAGAACCTATTTTTCATGCTAGGGTAGGTCAGCAATTTTTGCAAATGAGCTGTGTAATCAAGTGAGCACGATCCTCTTGTGTAAGTGTCATGAAGAGAGTATTCAACACCTGGAGTTCTTGTGTCTGTAACATAACAGTGTGCTTGGCTAAGATGGGCTTCCTGAGTGTAGGACAAGGATGTTGAAAGTGAAATGATAAGTAATGAAAGGTGTTCTTGAGTTCAGAAAACACATCCATGAAAATATCATTACTGAGAAAAATAAGAACACAAAATAAAGATCTTCAAAATATATTTAAACTTGAAACCTATCTGTCCCTGGGGAGAATCCAATATGATATTAAGCTTCTGCAGGTGAACACAGGTTACTTTTCCCTGCAGAAATAAACAATGATCATCTTTACAATTCAGTAGACAAATAAGCCAGTTATATTCTTCAATAACAGTCTATGACATCTTGTATTGACACAATTCTCCCTTGTTGATTGAAGTTAAAAAGTTTGCTTGAAAGAATGTTTAAGAGATAAAAAAAAAAAAAAAACACCTTTGCCATAGTCAAATCAGTTTGCCTCATATAGTTCCTGTTACTGCAAAAAAGATCCTGGTATGATAAAGCTGCTGGTTATGGAATAAAAAGTGTATTGGGTTTAAGTCTCAAAATTCATTAATCTATGTAATGTTTGCGTGTAGAATACAATCAGGACAACACTAGTAAGTTATAATTAATAGATTCATTTAGGTAAAGAAAACAAACCATTAGTGAGGTGCATTCATTTCACCTGATCTTGCCAATGACAACGTTGCATTCTTCCAATCCAGAACACAATTGCAAAATATGAATGATTGAGCAGGATTTTGAAACAGACCTAAACAGAAATGTAGCTCCCAGAATTGATTACAAAAGTATTAACTGTTGAAATTACATTAACCACTTCACCAAAACCAGTATATTGTTGCTGTGGTATATTGCATAGAGCAGAATAAACATTCCAGGAAGATCTAATTACCTTAATGATGAACTTTCACGTAACCATATTTCTGACTCAAATGCATCTGCCTTCAGGTCCCAGTCCTCTGAATTCTGTCTCATGAAGGTATGTACACAGACAGCAAAGACATCACTGCGTAACAATCTGCTGGAAGGAAATAAAACAAATTCTTTAGCTTCTTACTGCAAAACATGCTGCTCAGACTTCTTGTAATTGTTTTCTGAACTCTTCCCACCTTGTTACCATCTGTGCTAAAAAGAGCGGATGCCAGAATTGGACATGGAGAGGCTTGTTTAATGCTTTTTTCAGTAGTAAGGATCCTGTTCCTCCTTGATGCTTTTTGGCACTTGCATCCATTTTCAAGGCTGCATCCAAGGCCTCAGTCAGGGTGGGTGGCCTGGGGCTTGCTGAAGAAAAGAGTTGCATCCTCCAACCCCCCTTCTGTTCTCATTTCTCTTTGCTTGAGCAGACTGAGACCAGCACGAGCTGTTCCACTGGGGTCAAGGAAGCTGGAAGGGGGAGATGGAGAAGTGACATTTGATGCACAGAACATGCCTCAGCTCAGTAGTTAGACCAAGAACACCTGGGAGCTGCTTTACTGAGCTCAGCTGGGAGTGAATTATTCCACACTGCTCTTGGGAGATTGAAAGGGACACCTTGTAAATTGAGATTTTGATTCTCG
This sequence comes from Sclerurus mexicanus, assembly GCA_013396755.1. Classification (NCBI taxonomy): domain Eukaryota; kingdom Metazoa; phylum Chordata; class Aves; order Passeriformes; family Furnariidae; genus Sclerurus; species Sclerurus mexicanus. Next base: position 1,122,511 of record VWZF01006443.1, on the reverse strand, counting down.
ATTTTTGATTCTCTCTCCTGCCATTCTCCTGCTTTAGGTAAATGCTAGCTTTGCCTATAGCTACTGTGGCTGTCCTTGTCCCTATAGAGTTTTAACAGCCAATTGTCACTGAATTCTTCAATAAAGGTCGAATAATGGATAAAAGTATAATTTCAGAGGTATAACCAAGGTGTTTATTTTAAATGGCATAAAGTGTTCAAGGGTAAAGAATAGCAGAAGACTAAGAAATATATTATGATTCAGAAAGCAGTAAGACTGAATAAAAAGTACAAATAAATGGTTATTTTCAGCTGGGAAGCTGAAACAAGTGGAGACCCCAAGACTTACACCAACAAACTGGGGTTAATTTAATCTATTTACTACTCCTCTGGAAAGCAAGAATGCAGAAACAGAGACAGCATAATTGGGAAATTATATGTGAACATTTAGAAAAGCCACAACTTAGAATAAAAGCTAACCAACAATAAACAAAACAAAAGAACAACCTAAAAGAAGGGACTGAACAAGATGGCAGCTGAAATTCAGTGTAGGCAAGTGTGAGGTAATGTGTACTGAAGGGAACAATTTGAACTATTCATATACACTTATGGTTTGCAAAATCACTCAAGAAAAGATCTAGGCGTTACTGTGGACAGCTTAATGGAAACTTGTACTCAGTGCACAGCAGTGGTCAAAAAAAAGCAAACAAGATGTCAGGCTATATTAAAGGTGGATTGAGGAATAATACCGGAAAGAAGAACAGTATCAAATACATCAACAAAGTATCCTTAATTTTAAGATTAACTTAATTTGCTTTCATTATGTGAAAAGACAGAGGAATCAGCTGGAAAAAAGAAATTAAATGGGATTTAGTGGCATTAATAAACTATAAAGATATTTAAAGGGTATCAGAATGATGGCATCCTTCAAATCAATTTTTTTTGCTCTAAACATCTTCTCTGCTCTTCAGTTTGTAAACAAGGATAGTGGAGAAAATCTATCCCTTTGTCATATCTACTGAGACGAATGGATGTAAAGTGGCTTCCAGACTGTGAATGAAGTAAGTTCTTTCGAGAAAAGGCCTGAATGTAATTTGCTCCAGAGAAAAATGGAAAGGGTCAGCTCCTCAAAGAACCTCTCTGCTCTCCCCTGAGCCCAGTCTGCACCAGCTCTTGTCCAGCTCACGCTCAGCTGATGCCAATACCAGCACCACGTATTCAGCCTTCACCCACTTCCTCAAATCCAGCCCAGCATCCCAACCTGAACCCTCTCCTCTTTTAATCCCTTTCTTCTCCTCACACCCTACACTTAGATCCCCAAACTAACTCTGCTGCTTCCACAGCCTCACACCAGTTAGCCCAGTGCTGCCCACATGGCTTTCAGCCTCCCCCACACACAGCACCCAGCTTAGGGACATCGCATGCCTCAGTGCATAAATTGCTTAGATATTAATTAAAGCAGGAGGTCTCTCTCCTAATTAGTTTACGTGCCAGGTTGAAAGCTGGCTGGCAGATAAAGGACAACGATATACACCAACCTCTGTGGTTCTTAGGGTAGAGTGCTGGCTATAAATAGATGTCAGAATTGTAAATTTAACATTGTTTAGTCTGAGGATACGTGAGGAAAATGGGAAACTCATTTGCTCAGCAGTAGCAGGGTGTGGAGTGTTGTTTTCTGCTAAGGATTATTTTTATTTTTATTACTAAACTCCTGAGAGCCTAGAGATGTCGCAAGGTCCTTTTGCTCTTCTGGACTGTGAAACCAGGAGAGGAAAATATGAACTTATGAATTTTTTATACAACTTACAAATGTGTTTAGCCTTTTCTGTGACAGTGAAGGCAGTCAGAAAATTTAACTGTTTCCTTTGTGAACTTTATTTTGTTTATCTGGAAGTTTACTCCGTTCCAGTAGTCTTGCCCAGAGCAGGGGCAGGACATTTCCCCGCATATGTAAAATAAATTCTAATTAAAATAAAAAAGGGAGGAAGAAAGAAAAACTGAAGTTATGCTGTGAAATGGCATTATTACCTCTCTAACCGAAAGCATATGGAATAGTAGCATGCACATAGCTCTGAGAGCCAGGAATAAATCAGTGCTAGTCTAGACATGCTGATTCCAGCTGTGGTCCTGAAACAAGCTGTTAGGACTAAAACTTGATTAAGACTAATGCCCATCTGGAGAGGATGATGAACGAAGGTAGAATAATTGTCCCATCAGAGCTCTGCCAAAGGTACTCTGTTATGGCTGGGTCACACACAGGAGAACAAGGGTTACCCACTGGAATCCCTTCTTTCTAACAGTGACTGGATCCACAGTCAGTGTCAGAAATCAGGGTGGTACATCCTATGGAATACTGCCTTATCACATAACCCCATTCTCTCCATTATAGAAAAAGCAGCAGAGGAAATGTCTTTACTTAATCCTATTTTCCACTTCTTAGTATGGCACTCACTTATTGTTTTGCTTGTGCTTTCCCCATTGTGGTTATTACTAATGTGGCCAACTAATATTTATAAGCACCTAGAAGACAGAAAGCCTACATAATATCTATTTAGGGTAATTACTTCACAAAAAGACCTAAATAAATATTGACCAATGATATAATTCCAGAAAGCAAAGCAGAGTCTTACAAACCCTCTCAAAAATATCCCCTTCCTCCACCTGCCTCCCCTCACTTCCCCAAAACAATGAATCCCTCTCGTATGATCTCATATAAATAACATTTGCACCACCTTTACTATTATCTTATTTCACACAGCAAAAGGATCCTAGTTTTTCTCTGTTTGCTGTAGCTTGAGTTCTACCATCTTCAGACAAAACTCTTCCCTCCACTACACAGACTTTATTCACCAAAGAAAAACCTCCCAAAGCCCTTACAGACCTTATGAAAGGCGTTTTCACTCACTTGGGTTAAATGAGCACTGTGTGTTTTCTTTCTTCCTTTTTTTTTTTTTCTCTTTGGGGGTGGCATAGAAAGTAATAAATGAATCATTTCAACTTTGGGCGAGAAGTTTAGGTGTTGTATTTGTACCATGCAACTACATAAACACAGAAGGAGCCAGTTAACCAATGAACTGCAGGAATGAGAAGCAATGAGATGATCTAAAACGTTTTAACACATTTTCCATATATTAGCGCTTGGACTAGTTGTGTTTTGCTTTCTTACAACAGACACAAGTCAGTAAAAGTCCAAAAGGAAAGTCTGAGGTTTTACATTTCTGTTTGTGGTACAGGAAAAGGGTTACGATCTCAGTGGTTGATTCAGTGAAATAACATCTCTTTTATACACATCTGCCTAGCAAGTAGGGCGGTAGTTGGAAATACCCAATCTAAAGCATTAAAGATTTGCTGGCAAATAGCAAGGCATTTTCTGCAGAGGAAAAGTTGTTATATCCAGTAGTCACTTTGAGTGCTTAGGAGTTACAGGGAAATATCCAAACACTGTGGAGTCACACTGCATTTATTATTTTTTCAAGTATTTAACACACTGGGAATTGACTCTGCTGCATATTTCAAATCCAAGAAGGCATGATAATAGTGGATTAAAATAAGAAGATACTTGGCAATGGTAAGTGATATTTTTATAGCAAATTATTTAGGCATCATGCAGTCAGCTCTTTTTACATGTCATGTATTATTTTCAACTGTTTTAATTTCAGAATTTGAAAGAGAAGAATAAACAGATAAAAGGTATTTCACAAATATTTCACAAACTTCATTTTTGTCTGTCTATTCACTGTTTTGTCTTTAAAATTTGAAGTAAATTATTATTGTTCAGTGATCAGCATTATGAATTTAAAAGAGATGCTCTACATGGACGTACCTTAAGACACTTTTATTTTGCTGTATAATATTTCTCCTATTCATATAGAAGCCTGCTGAGTGGACCAGAGACTTTTGTGAGTTCACAGCTTTCTTCAGGTTTTAAGGCCTCTATAAACCTGCAATATTATAAGAGGCAGAGAAAACCAAAATCACAAATCAAATGATTCATTACTCAGAAATATTTTAAATCTACAAAATATCTCACTGGCAATTAAGCATTATAAACAAGAGAAATTAATTATTTTCAAAACCAGATAGAAAGGACAGGATATGGGTTATTTAAATTTTTTTTGGCTTTTACTAAGTACTTTTTTTTCTCCAGAATTTTCTCTAACCATTCTCTACTCATTTCCACTGTGCTGTGTAACTGAAGGCTGTATTCTTTGAATACTTTATTTTTATTTAAAGAAGCAACGCAAAAAATGCATTTCTCTGTGAGAACTGGACAGTGGTAGTATCTAAACCTCTGAAACCATGTTTTTAAAATTAAGCATTAATATGATTATCTACTACAGTTCCAAAGCATAGGTCCAAGCAAGATGTTCAAATGCAGTATTTACTCAAATCTCTGGATGAACTAGCCTATACAGGAAATCAGTAAATTGCTCCCGAGTCTCAGCCTCAAAGGGGATACGTATTTGTTTAGTCATGTACTATAAATAACATCTGTAGACTTGAACCCCTGCCAGCATTATTAATGCAGTGTTCACTTAATAGTATCCTTTATTATGCACCCCATTAGTAACTGATTCAAGCAGTATGAGCGCAGAGAAAGCCCATGAGGGCTGGTGTAGCACACAGCGATCGATGATCTATTGTCCACGGTGCCAGTGCAACCTGGCTTGGCGGAGCTGAGCCCTGAGCTGAGCACACAGCTCCTGCAGGGCAGTCCCCTGGGACATGCAGTCAGGGCAGAGGCTTCGAAGCACCTCTTGCTGCTCCTCTCAGAGGGGATTGCTGTCAGGGACGTGGAGGTGGGGACAAAACAGTCCCCTCTTCCCCCACTGTGCCACCTGTGCCTGGGAAGGGATGACATAAAGCTGCGGGGCTGTCAAGCTGCCTCAATTTATGCTGATGGACTGACCTGACAGATGATGGCCTCTTCATCACTCTTACAGCTCCTTGCTGTTAGAGAGCACCAGCGATGTGATCTGCTGCTTTATTTGCCTGCTGCTGCTATAATATTTATGCTGTGTTACAGTATGGCACATACTGTACACTGTAAAATAACCTGCATGCTTTATCATATGGAACAAACTTTGTATGCCATAGATTCTGCAGAATATGAAATGGGTTGCTGTAGGATATCATCAGTTGACACCAGCAAATTCTTATTGTTTTCTAAGAGTAGCTAATTGTCCTATGAAAAAACATGCCAAATATTCAATTGTCTTTTAATATTTTTCATCAGAGAAATCCTCACCCCACTCATCCAAGAAAGAAGGTGAGGGCCATAACACTTTCTTTGATGAGGACCAGGATTCAGAAGTGAGGGAAAGTAAACCTATGTAAGGTCAAACAAGCAGGTTGCCCAACAGAACTGGAAGGAGATTTCCAGACTCAAGAGAGTGTTCAGTGAAAAATGAGCTGGAGCAGATTGCTACTGTTTATAGTGAGTGCTGTGCATTAGATGTGGTTGGTAAGGTTCAGTTATAAGGAGTTTACGTCTTTGCCCAAGATTAGCACTGACCCTCAAATGATACGGTCAAAGTCTTAACACATTTCTGCTACTAATTTTATGCATTTAGGGTCCTTTGTTTTAGCCAGAAATACGGGAAGAAAACCTCAACTTTAAAACTTCTGTTCTTATATGCAACCCCCAAAGGTCTGGATATTCTTGAATACTTATTTGAGTTAAGTCTTTAAGATTCACTCCACAAATAAAAAGAAAAAAATTACAATCAATTTAAAAGGTGTTGTAGAAAAAGGGAATGAACCAGATAAAGAAAATCCTGGGTTATGTTGGTGGTTGTATGGTTGTCTTGGAACACGATTTTGGACAATTACTTGGGACTTCAATTTCAGAGAAGGCTATTTCTTTTGAGAAATCCAAACTGAGACAAAGAATATAGCATTAGTTCTTATGGAGAGATTATTAGATATTCTCTGGGTCAAAACTGAGCATACATAGGCAAAGGACACTGGCAAATTTGACCTCCCCGAGCACATGTCTGTCCCAGGGTCAGGGTCATTTAGTGGCTGCCTTCAGCACCAAGCCTGCTGTAGTAGGTGGCACTGTGTGAGCCTCAGGATGCTGTTTCACATGAGCTTTTTGCATATATCCAGACAGCCTTTCCAGAGAGTCTGTTCACAAGACAGCCCTGTGTCTGGAGGCAGGCAATATGTCCCACAACCCAACTGTATAGCTGCTCCTGTCCCCTCCATCAGCTGCAAAATAAATATAGTACCTGTGATTTGAGTTATACCAATTTCTTATTAATTAAGGTATCCCTTCCACTCCCTAATGCTGTGGAGCTCAACTGTCTACTATGTGGTAGCCCTGAACTAGAGATGCTGTGGTCCTAACAGTTATTTTTCAAATGCTTGAACTGAGATCATCACAAGAACTGTGCCATAACAGTAATAGTCCAGCTTTTTTGGACAAACACAGAAATAAAGGCAAATGAGGACACAGTAATGTTTAAAAGAAATGGTAACTAAGCAGTGTAACAATCTGCCTGAGAGTATAGGAAGTTTTCAAGATTGGTGTAATAATGTCTTTACATGGTGCTTATTTTAAAAGATAAGCTTTAGCTGAAGCAGAAGTTTTTGCCACCAGGACAGGAATTAAAGGCTAATTTTTTTTTCTTTGATAGGTTAATTTTACTAGCTAATTAGAGCAACTCCTTCTGGACTTGAAAACTGTGATTCTATAGGAAAATCAAAACCCAGGATCAGGAATCCTCAGCTGAGATCTCTCAGCCACTACCTCCAAACTACTTAACATTAGGTACTGCTCTGAGAGAGTAGGCTGATTTCAAAACATGTAAGAATAGTGAAGTCCCAAAGACACTAGGTCCTAGACTGTTTAGGATGCTACATCTTACCCCAGCAGCATCTGTCACACCTATGACGAAGGTATCATCAGATCTCATGAAGCACCACAAGCATTGTGTTCTGTGCCTTACCAAGAACCTGTTTATGTGACAGATTATACTGTTTCCTTCATGGGAAACCTGTAAAATAACCTCGACTCATCTTGCTGTCAACAATAATGCTAGTGAGGAGTATACGTGGTGTGCATTATGACTAAAGTTAGCGTTAAAAGCTACAGTGCTGCCAAGAAGGGAGAGCTACCACTGGAGCTTTATACTGTTATCTGCAACACCACAAACAAAACCCATTTGCTCAGCTTCGTTCTGATTGTCACAGCCTTAGAGATAAGGTGCAGCAGCAGAAATGTGAAGGGTCCTCAAGACTTTTTTCAGTGCAGACTTAAGCAGCAGCCTGTGTTAAGTAGCTTTGTCTCTGCCAAGCTCCAGGAATGACAAATACTCAGAAGCAGCTACTGCTTAAGCCTGGTGCTTGAAATGACAACTGTACAAATGTGGTAAAGTCATCTTATTCAGACACAGATATCCAAGAGAAGAGGTGGAGTAATTCATCACCAATCCCTGACAACATTAATTGAAAAAAAGCCCGAACAAACAAACCAAGCCAAAGCAAAACAAAAAACAAACAAAAAAAACCCCAACCCAAAACAAACCAAAAAAACTCCAAAACAAAAAACTTCAACATCCCCCTCAACTCCCCCCCAACAAAGCAATAAACCCAGCAATCCAGACAGGACCATGTATGCTATATCTGTGAAATGCTAAAGGATATCAAGCCCCTGGCATCAGTGGGCCTGAGATCAGGCTGCTGTAGGAAGTGGTGAACTAAATATATTCACCTTTTCAGTACTTCCATTCATTCACATCTGGCTGTTCAAGGAGTAAAGGAGGCAATAGCAACAATATGACAGAATCCAGCACGGACTCACAATAAAAGGTAAAGAAAGACAGGTTTAAATACACCTTTTAACTGAACTCATGAAAAATACAAAGAAAATATTCATATAATTTTAGTAGGTAGAGTAAATGCAGTTTTCTTTTGACATTTATATTTTCCTGATAAATCATAGCTTTGGCTATTGATAATTCTCCCTTCATTCAACCTAAAGGGGCCCTTATGTCTGCCTACAGTTTAGGGGACTATAAATCAAAGGAAATGCTAAGTCAGATGAAAAAGAAACATTATGCGACTGAAAATGTGGAAAGAAGAGACAAAGTCATAACTTTTTAAAATATTTGTTTTAAGTTAGAAAGACACCATACAGGGGAGCTCACGATGTTTGTACTACCATGGTGCTGCAGGAAGCTATAAACTGTGTATTGTTCAATGGTTTAAAAACAAAAAAAAACAACCTTTCCTTCAGTACCAGATATTTAGCAACTTCATAGCTGACACAAATATCATCTAGTGTGTCTCTAAGCCCAACATAATCTCTTACACAGTCTACATACCCACTACAAAAACATTAAAAAACATTCTTTCCCATTCTTTCCTGGTCTCATACCCCACGCCATGGCTACAGCCAACACACTTTACACTCACAGTGGTAATTTTTCTATCACACGCTCTTAACACAATCACTTATGGAAATCACTCGGGCTACTTTTTCTGCAAACCAAGTTTTGTCTGCATGCAATATTCTTCATGGAGTTCCAGGATATGTTCTCAAGAGGAGGTAAAAATACTTTTGGATGGGTGTACACTTAGCATTAGCCCATCTTCCATGGAACTATATAAGCTATATTTTACAGCTTGTCTCTAGGGCACTGCAACAAGTAAGGTTAGTAACCACGCAGAGTGGGAGTGCACATCATGCAACACAAATGTTTTTGGCACGACAAGGTCTAGGAGCTTTTATTAACTCACAGGAAGGCAATTCACTGGAACACAGTCTAGGAGGCTGGAGAGCTGGATGCCATCATGAAAGAGTCAGGTAATACAATTCACAAAAGGAAGTGATCTGAAGGAAAAGGAGGAGTTCCAAACATATGAAAGCAGCATGAAGCTGGAAGGAGGGGCAGAAGAAGAAAAGATAAAAGTATGTAGAAGATAGAGGATGACATCAGTACAGAGATCAATGACAGAAGGATTCTACAGAGAAGTGAAGATCAGGATATGCTTCCTAGTACAGAAACTGAACAAATCTTAGAGGCAGCAAATTTAAAACAATTACAAGGAAGTAAATTTATATGTAACACATGAAACTCCTTGCCTCTGGATACTCTTGAAATCAAAATCTTAATGGAAACCAGAAATGGCTAAATTACAGTTACATTACACAGGATTCATTTCATCTGTAGAAATTAAAAAAAAAAATAAAAAAAAATCTTGTCCTTCCTGGCACAAGATCCCTGTTAGGTGCTAAGTAACAAAAGGAAGTAGAAAGAGTTTTACCTAATTTGATATAATGCAATACTTATCCACTATGGGGCAGCTGTGGCTTCTGCTAAAACAAAACTATCCAATCATAACATAAAAAACTCCAACAATTTTGGAATAACATACAAAACCTCAGGATGCCAGTCTATTCTTACCAATAAGGTACTCAGAAAAAGTCTACCTGAAAGCAAGCTCTCCCTTGATTCTTCTTTTTCTATTTTTTTTTTTTTTTTACAAGGTAATCCCTTTGAAGCAATTGCTATCAGCCCTTGCTGGAGAAGGATACCGGGTTAACTGCGCTTATAGGGTGACTCCACTTGCCATGTTGCTGTGTTTTGACAGATGGAAGGGCAGAGTGAAAGTCATGAATCCCAAGACAGAGATGACTAATCTCGTCCTGGCTTAGCAGCAATGAGGGGATGGATTGTCCTGTGCAACACAACTGTTGTCTGAAAAATGGCAAAATGTGAAAATTGTGATGTTGTTTAAGGCAACAGTAATGTACCAGCTTGCTGAACAATGTTAGGACAGTACAAAAACTAGAACACTCCAAAGTACTGGCTTTCCTTCCTATTAACACAAGCAGTATGTGGAGTTGGGTGGAGATCAGGACTGAAGCTAAGTTCCATCATTACTTAGATCTGCTTTGCCCAGTACTAAGGTTCTGTTTAAATTTATATGCTTCTTTTTGGAAAAGGTTATCACCAGTAGCAACAGGCAAAATATTTAGGACTGGATAGTCTGCATATTTGTCCTCTAGAATACAAACCTTTGGATATGGAAAATAATTCAGAGAAAAAAGGGATCATCTCCTGTATCTGCTATGGTTCCAGACACATCCTGATTTCAGTCTTGCAAAAGAGAAGAATTGCCATAAGTTCAATGGCTCTTCTATTTTCTTTACCCACCTCCAATAGACACTAACTCCAGATGCCAGAGAAGTTACTCCATTTTATGGTAACTAGGACCCTATCCCATGCAGGAGTATCACTCTGCTTGCGAATTGTGTTGTTTGACTTACTATGAAGCAAGAGTTGATGTCCCTTGTGCATGCTATTCCCTCTATCTACAGATACATACTTTCATCAACTCACCTCTTGGGGTGAAATCCCTGCCCAACTGGAACCAGTGACAACACAGCTAATTTCAAAGTGCTCATGGTTTCTGCTACCTTCTTGTTCCACACATAAATTATGCTTTAGGTTTTAAGCATTTCCTTTTATTTGTGTGAAAGCTCTTTATTTTACTGCGTTCTTCTTTTCCTGTCCCTCACACGAGAAGGCACTAGAGAAACCCAGCTGATTTTCCTTATATTTCCTACTATCTCATAAACTTTTATCAGTGCAGCTTCTTTCTGCAGAGGAGAGTCCACATAATTTCAATCTTTTAATAAGAAATTCCAGCCTCTGATCAGTGTTCATTGCCCTTTTCCTGGTACAATACCTTTGAGCTAAGTGATGAAGATTGACCATAGTATCCAATATCAAAGCATACCATTAGTGCAATAAGACAGGCACGGTAGAGGTTCTTTCTCTCTCTCTCTCCCTCCCCCTTTTCCTTATGGCCTCTAAAAACCTACTTTTCTGTTCACCAGTGGGCACCAAACAATTACTGCACAGAGAAGATGGAAAAAACTGCAAAAGGTTAGAGTGAAACAACATGAAAAAAGAGCCCCTCCTTGTGATATTTATGTTTCTGCTGCTGGCCCTGGCAGGAGTCCAGGCTTGGAATGAACAAAACTCGCAGTGGCTTAGGGACTACGTTATTCAGCCCATAGTCAGGAAATGCAAAAGCATGTGACAATGGGAAGAAATAAAGCAAGCTTTCCAATGCTTTTGAGCTTCCAGCTCAATCAGTTTGGATCACAGCTCAGGGGCTGTTGAGATTTTGTGTGAATGAGTTCTCTATTGCTAAACAAAAACATGTGTGTGTTACAGTGAAAGACAGTTAAGTGGTAAACAGTATGTGGCTTTGCTTCCTTGTTGATATTTCATTTTTACAGTACTACACTATAAAACTCCATTTTATGTACAAGGCCACTGTCCCTTCTATTCAAATATAGTGGAAAACTCTTTCCCAAAATACCAAGTTAGCTCCCTATTTCTCCTCCTCTCCAGAAAAGCTTCCTGATAACTGCTGAGCACTAATCAGTGCCAAATCTTGGTCCTTTTACAAGATTAAAATACAAAAGGCTTGAGTAATGCTCCATGTAATTCATTAAAACAGGTTAAAAAAGTCTCCTTTACGAAAGATTTCCTTTGGAGAAGTGATGTCCCAAAAACTTAGCTGTTAGGAAAATAATGTCAGATTTCAAACTCTCTTCATATACATTTAAAATATAGAATACCCAGAATTGTATTATCAAGGACTGAGCGTTCCAGGGCTCCCTTAGACACTGTACAGAGCAGAGATTTCATCCTCCCTTTCTCTCCCAGTACAGAAATCATCCTCACGAGGCAACGCTTGTCCTCACAGTCCATGTTTTACCTAGAAGTCACAGGACCACTAAACATGGCACTCTACCAGTGCAAGATTTTAAACCTATTTCATAATTTCTCTCTCTCTTTTGCAACATCTAAGTGTTCCTAGGATGTGGCAGAAAGGTGGCTGCCTCCTTCCACAACTGATGGTGGCTGCAGCTCAAGCAGTGTTTTGTGGGGGGAATCACCACAATAGCAGAACAGACTGTGAACCATTTGCTTTGCAGCAAATGAAAGATGCAATCAAGGCAATTTGGATTCTATGGCATAATACTCACTTCCTGGATGCTCTGTGAAAAAAAACCCCCAACATTCTTCTGAGTCCTTGATCAGTTTGGATCACGAAGTTGCAGTCTAGCCCATAAAGGGGAAAGTATTTAAGAACTAGTAAGTTAAAAGGGACTGTGTCAGTTCATGGTGAACAATGCAAGGGCCTGGCATTCAAAAGTGGTAGTTATTACTTTTTGCTCCTGAAGCAGAAGTGGCCTACGAAACTCTCAATAGCTTAAAGTTAAAATATCTGCTAAAAAATATGAGAAACCTGTTTGCCATCTCAGCCTCCAGCAGATCCTGCACTTGGTTAGCACAGATTCTGGCTGTCGCCCCAGCTCCCCTCAGGTGGGTTTGACATGCCTGAACCCCATCAATCCTAGGACAAGGGAGGGATGGGTAAAAACAAATGACACAGACTCCTTAAAAGGTCTTGCCACCTCTGGGTAGCTGGGAGCCTGCTGGAAACAGTTTCCCCAATACTGCATCCCATTGCTTTTGTTTATCTAGCCTTGCTGACATTTTCTTCAATTAGGAAACAATAGCTCCGTTCCAATGTACTGAGCAGAATTACTGAAACTGAGTCACGTGGCTCCAGGAGAGTGTGTTTTCAATTATTCACTCTGTCTTTTTTTGCCAGGCCTATGAAGAGGAACAGCCTTCTGCAGGAGTCAGGTTTGTCTGCCTCGCTGTTGTAAGTTCCTCCTTTTGAATTTTTATTTTACAATTAGGTATTTTTAATTTTTTTACTTTTTTAAAAAAAATCCCAAAAACCAGTAAATTCAACTATCCAGGAGTTTCTTACTCTCTATTAGAAAACATCCAAATCTCCAGCTCTTCCTACTGTCTGGAAATCCTAGACATCTGCAATAGTTCAGTGCTAATAATACTGCTCAGTAACGAATGTGACAAAGATCACAAGATCTAGATTAAAATAGGATGCAAGGTCTAGATTAAGAGGATGCTGTTAGCACTTGGTACAGTAAATCTCATCTTGTTATTGCTGGTAAAGAAAGGTTCTGTCTTTCCTACTGTCTGGTTAACAGCAGAACATTCGCATTGAATCTAGGAGCTACATCAAATTATTTGCATCTTGTAAATGCTTGATTTAATATCCAACCAAAAATTTGAACCAAATGAGCGCAGCTCAAATCACGTATTTTGAACGCAGACTGAGTTCAGGCTATTTAGACTTAAAGCTGGAAAAATAAAGCTTGGGGAAAAAAAATGAAACAGAAGAGGAACATTTGGTTTGCATTACAAACCACAGACAGCTTCCATCAGGCAAGCTGGAGGTATAAGAATGGCAAAAGAAAATGACAAGCAGTGAGTGCACTGGAGGAAAAGATGAATGGTTTAGAGAATTGACTTTGAAGTAATTGTCCATGCCATCAATACCTTGAATTAAATTCAGTGGAAGATGGCAATGAATCATACAGCTTCTCTGGCACTTGTGATATTGTTTTCTGCATAAAATAACATTTCTTGATATTTTTATTGGAAAACTTATAGACTATGTTTTTGGTACCTCCTATAATTCTGTCACTTATGCAACCCTGAATCAGCAGCTCTGGAAAGGATGTTGCCTTAGTTAGGACTTGTGATCTAATAGTTATAGCAAGAGCAAGTATTTAACTGGAAGTCTTCAGGTCTACTGGGTTTGCTTTCACCTCAGCCACTGACTCGCATTGAGATTAGGTAAGTCATTCAGGGTTAAACTTGGTCTTTGAGTGGATGAAGCTCTGATGGGGTGGGGGAGGAGGAAAGAGCTGACGAAGCAGGGCAGCAGAGTTCTCTCTCCACAAGGTAAAATTCGTCAGGAGCATTGCAGGGGGGTGGGGTAGCAGAATGCAGTTAGAGCAATGTTTCCTTCACTGTTTCAACAGGTGCTTCTATGTGTTCCCTGCATCCCAGAGAGCCAGAGAGCACAGCCAGAGAGGCACCTCTCGGAGCATTTAGTATTGATGGCAGCACTCCCTTCCTAAGCTCAGCAGCTTCAGGCAGAGCAAGAGAGGGCTCCTGCATATCTCCATCCTTCATTCTAGCATGCCAGTCTCCAGAGAGCTGCATTTTGACCATTAGGATATCAAGCCTTCTGCTTATCCACATGCTTAATAGCTCCTTTTTAATTCTTCCTCTTTGGGAAAGTAAAAGTACAGCTAATGTCTGTACAGCATTGAAATCCTTGAATGAAAAGTGCTGTTTCTTCTAATTTCCCCCATAGGCAAGACTGTTTAGATCTGAACGTGGAACTCGTGCTCATTTCTGACACTGTTGTTGCTGCTGTCTAATAGCACTGTCAGAACCACAGAAGGAGCGCAGATCCCTATTGCAGATTCTCAAGTGATGCACATTCCACTCACCTCCAGCAAGTAGCTCTGTTGCTTCCCACCCAGGTGCTGGGAGTAGAGATTTACAGAAGTTCTCCTCATCCCAGACATCGTATTGCTTTTTCAACTTCACATTCTGGTCTAATTGGCCAGATGGCATTTTTACCTTCCTTCAGACATAGAGGAAATGCAGAACCATAGGCTTTAACAAGATTAATTTTCTAACACAGCAGAGATGCTAACAGGGATTTCTGAATTAAAAAATTGTAATCGAGTTCATGTATATTATGGTAGACTAAAGTGTCATTTTTGAAAGACACAAAAAAGATCTCCAAATCTCTTTACATATTTTTAAGGATAGAGTCAGTCAGTTTTCAGCTAAAGTAATCAACAAAGAAACATACAAAAAAAAATTGCAAACTTGTGATGCTAAATTATACCAACAACTACTTAGTTCTCAAAATTATGGTTCTAATATAATTCATAGCACTTTTCATCTCTGTACTTCAAAGTAAATTACCACATAGAGGCTCTGGCAAGTAGGTTCTCTCCATAGTGCAGGAGGGGAGATGAATTCTAGAGAAATAAGACCTCGTGTCAACTACAAAGTCCATGTGTTAAAAATGAGCTCCATCTATGCCATACCTTTCCCCATCCCCTCTGGTCTCTGTGTCCTTACACAGAGGGCTTGGATGTCCTTTTATTCAGTGTGTGCTCTGCGTCACAGGAAGGGAGCGTGGCTGTGCTGTTGGGCAGTCCCCCATCACACCAATCTTGTCATTCATAAAAAGAGAGGCTACTCTGAAAAGAAGGAAAAAGTAAAATTAACGATCAAAAACACCAGAAAGGACTGCACAAATAAATATCCTTCTCCCTGGGACCTCTTTGCTGCTCCTGAAAAAGCCATGTGGAAATTGTTTTATTTTTACAAATTCAAACAAATTCAAACTCTTGCTGAACTGTGGATTTCTCCAGCAATGCCACATAGTTCCTTCAGAAAGTCAGTCAATGGCATAGCATTTATAGTCTGTTTTTGTTTTTCCTGTTTATTTATACAAGAAGAAAAAAACCAAGAAAAACAATCCCATAGATTCATTATAATGCTGACTTGGATTTATTATAAGAATCTGTCTTGGTCTGAGTTTGCAGGCCTGTGTTTGTTGTTGTGGCTGTAAAGAGCCTTTAAAAAATCTGCCTTTTTCCATTTCTGTGTCACTAGTGGCAAAGTGCATATGTACCTTCCTAATTCTGCATAGAAGCAACAAAAAAACACCCCAGACCCAAACAGAACAACCTTGTTTAGAGCACAATGTACAAACTTTTTCTCTCAATAGTATACCTGAGAAGTGCTTTTTTCAAATTACATTGATTTTCAGTTATGTTTTTAACACCTACAGCATCTTTATTTTGTGCAAATACTTCAGTTCTAAAAAGCATTTTCTCTAGAATGGCAGCATTAGGTACCAGTAGGTACTGTGAGGAGAACAGAAAAGTTTGTGAAATAAATGTGATAATAAAAATAAGGTGAGAAATTCAAAATAATTAATTTAGACTTCGACTTGTTGAATTTTCAGCACTGACACATACGTACCAAAGTATTTCTGAGAGAAAAAGAAAACTTTTATAAAGCTTCCCTTTGTTATCTTAACATGCTCATCACTTTACTCATTTTACAAAAGCTCCAACTTCTGCCACATATGGATTACGTAACTTTTTCCCATTTTATCTTAATTTTGTATGCTGAATCATGTGCTGAAATAAACCATTTCTGTAATAGGACACTTTTTGATTGATGTACCGGAGTTGTATTCCTTTATAGAGTTCAATCCCTAATCAGATATTCACATCTTAAGTGCTTCACTGGATCTCTCTGTTACTCTTAAATGCACCGTCTTAAGTGAGTTCTGGGCTGCATAGGTGGAAGTTTTATAGCAGCCTGACATTCCCTACTCTCTTAAGGCTGAGATCTACTTTTGCTAAACCACTTACAAATCAGATGTGCCAGGCAGAGAACTTAATGTCAACAATTTGATTAATCTTCTTTGAATTATAGTGGTTTCATGAATCAGGCTTCAGAAGGAGCTGCTTCTTTCCAAACAATATTAGGAGGAGAGAATAATGCTTTTAAAGTATCCTCCTTTTCAATTTGGGATTTCAACATGCAAATTCAGCAGATGCCCAAAGCAAGGAGACAATGGAAGCATCACAAACATTTATTAAAAGCACTCCATTGTGCTTGGGGAACACGGCAAGAGAATGAAAAGGTGAAGGAGAATCTAGTAGAGCACTGCACAGAAACAGAATTAGCAAGTCATGAGATACCACGTGGCTGTTTGCAGACTGAAAGGCTCTGTTGATTCGATTTATTCATTAGGGCTTTTCAGTAGTGTAGGTTATTAAGTGGGAGAAAGTGGGGTATATTACAACTTACTTTTTATATTTCCTTTCCTGGAGGATATTTAGCACCAGAGAAGCGGAGAAGGTTATTGAAAGTATCATGCCACACAAATGGGAGAATGATAGGAAAAAGGGCAGCAGCTTTCTGAAGATGGATCAAAAGAGTAACGCTGGGAACAGGAAGTCAAGGAAGTTTCGCTCCATTTCAAGATCACTTATACTTTGCAATGCCAAAAACAGTGATGATGGGTCGAGTCCCGATGAGAAATGCCCCGATCCCTTTGAGATCTCTACCAGCTGGGGTCAAGAGGACTTGGACTGCTGTCCTAGAACACAGCTGCCATGCACATCAGAGACAGAAGACAGCCCACCTGATCCTCCACGTGTGATCACCAGCACGGTCCAGTCCAAAGCTGCTGCCAATGAGAACTGCAACAACATGAGAAGAAAGTTCCTCACCAAGGTAGGCAACCTGTGCTGTATATTGTAATGTTTCCCACAGCAGTAGATCCTAAATTAATAAATTCCAAAATGAATCAATATTTGTCAGGAACACAGGGTTCTAGTTGGCTTTTTTCAGAGCCTATGAGCCTGCAGCATTCCTGATCTGCATAAACAGCATGAAAATGTAGTACCTTCCCTGCTGTGCTGTTGCACTCTGCTGATGGACGTGCTGCTGAAATTAGTGACTCCAGGCCACTCGCAGCGCTCAGATTAGCACAGCTGGTGTGTCCTACCTGCAACACAGTGTTCAGCTCAAAATATAAACCTGCCGCTGTAGTAAAGTACATTTGTAGAATGCGATACTGTAAGATCTCATAAGCTAGACATGCATGAATTATATTAATACTTGGGAGATTCAGTAGGCAGATGCTCTTTCCCTCTGATTCAGGAAGAAGGTACTGATGGCTCTGAAACCACCAGAGCTGACACATTCCCCAGAGATATAAAAAGTCTTAACAGCCTTGTATTATAATATTATTCTTTAATCAAGTAACTATATTACCTCTAGCAATCTGAACAATTTTTCAGTCTGAACAATGTATTTTAGATGCCTTTAGAAAGTTCCTTTTCAGTACCATAACCTAATTTTTCCAATTTCTCTCTACCTGATGTGGAAAAGGGAACTCACTGCAAGTGTCCTCCTGGTACCTCCTTCATTATATGCCTTTTATCTGTGCAAATAGTTCTTTATGTGAAAGAAGTGATTCTTTCACCTAAGATGTTTTTCTTATATTCTATTTTATTTTACATGCCTTCGGTAGAAATTGGCTAAACCTAGAACTCTATGTCTAAAATACCGTGGGCACAGTGCTACCGAAAATCAGTGTCTCCCCTTACTCCTTGAGTTTCTTGCTAATGATTTCAGCATGCCCAACATCGCAAAGACTGCAGCAGGATGGATGCAAGGTGTTTCAACCCTAGGCAAAGTTCCAGCATGAAGACAAAAACAAATCAGCTTGCTATTACATTCTGACAGAAAACAAGACCCAAGACCCAAAATACACTCAGTCATCTGCAAATCCATACCACCTCTTCCTTTTTGGAAACACTCCATAGTCACACTGCTGATTTCCTGCTGTGATGAAGGAGCTGGCATCTGTGGACTTCTCCACCTTCCCTTTTTAAAAGCTGAAGCACTTTCTTAGGTGTGAGTCAGCTGTCACAGTTCTACTTGCTTGGAAACCTCCAAAGTGTGCAGGGCTTCAGTAACCATTGTGATCCATATCCACATGAAACTACTCAGTATCTTATTGCAGACTGTAAGTTTAGGTAATTTTCTTTTATAGTTGTAAGCAGCTAATATAGGGATCTGGGGAACAGAGTAAGTCCCATAACTAATGCATTTGCACAGATAAAATATAGCTGCTAAGGGTATAAATCCACTGTTAGGCTGAAGCGTCAGTGTCACTGAGCAGGATGGGTCAGGAGCCTGGATGGATGATGACATAAATTGATCATCAGGCCAGTCCCTCACAGTAGCTTTTGGGTTGCTTAGTGACACTGTAGACAATGGCTACCATTAAATTTCCACTCCAGAGCTCTCATAGCAATATAAACCTCTTCAAATACTACTTGTTAATCTTTCGCACCGTTCAGAGCCGTGAATCAATAAGTGATTCTAAAAAGTCTTAGCATACTAAATAGGATGAACTTTGGTAACAGCCACATTGGCCTTATCCTGTACTACTGTTGCTGAGGCTTCCCCCTGTATTTTGAAAGCAGCGATCTCTCTCTTCCATATGGCACAAGCCTGTCAGAACAATCTTCCTGTACCACATGTCTTAACAAAGCTTAAGCCTAAGACCTCTCTTGTTAAGGAATCCACAAGCACTTTTCAAGTCCCAGTGCAACACTCTCTCTCTCTCCATCTTCATGTGACACTTCAGAAATTCATGATGTGTGACTCAGAGCTGAAAGATTCTTGTCTTTGTTCAAGAAAATTGATTCCATTCTTACCGTGGTGTTGCTGAGGATATTCAACTATTCTTCTGCCTCCCAGCACCTGCTGCCCTAAGCATAACTCTGAAGGCGTTAATAACTCCCACAGAAATGAACAACTTAATATTTGCTGTCACAATAGAAGGAGAGAAGAATGCTTAAAAGTGCTGCATGATTTAATGCTCCCCGTGCATTTCTTCTCCAGAGCGACGGGGAACCACTAACATCAGTATTCAAAATACTAGTTCCTTTTTTCTGTTCAAAACTTTAAGTATCTCCCTGGGCCATACTGTGCTGATTGCATGAAATTCACCATGAGCAATAAACCACAAGCAAATCAAATAGTGTTTCATGACTAAATTGCAAAGATTTTTTTTCCTTCTATAATGTTTAATTCATTTGGTATCTGTGTTCCACTATTCACTTACAGTGACTACAGCTCATTGAGTCTAGAGACCCAGGGTTACCTGGGTGCCATTTGCTCAGCCATCCCCCAGGCCACGTAGCTTCCAAGATGAGGTGTGCTTGGTCTGGGATGGCAGGATGACAGCTTGTCAAGGTATAAACAAGCAGATCTCCTTTATAGTTTGCTTCTCACAAAATCAGAAAAAGGTAATTATTCTCCTTTTGTCGCTACCAGAATATAATTTTATTAATTTGCCTCTATGAAAACACCAGTTAGCTGGCCCTTTGGTACCAGGACAAGTGCTATGGCAACAGACTGTAATGTCTCAAACATGAACCCGTGGGCAGGATGGAAAAACAAAGCCAAGAGAGAAGGCTGCATTTATTTAGATATTTATGTGCTCTCCTCACTTCTCCTACTTGTTCTCTCTCTCTGTCTTCCCAGCCTTCTTGCTTTTGCTACACAAGAGCCATGTCATCCTCAGAGCAAGTTGGGAAAGGGGCTGTTCCATTAACACAGTGTGTGCTGGAAAAGGCAGGCCAGGCAAAAGGCTCCCAGAAAAATATACCAAAGGGCAGATTTTGGGTGGAAAGGTTCTTCTGTAACATCTGATGTGCTGAACTGTCTGTCTAGGGCAGAACCTTAAACCCATGCCCTGCTCCTTGCATCATCCTTGCTTTCTGGCTACTGCCATTTCGTTGATTGCACAGGGAGAATGCTGCTGGGAAAATGAATTACATCTACTGTAAATATTTTGAAAAGACCAAGGCGTCCAGCACGTCAGAACCAGTGGAGTGAATTTATGCCAGAGAGACTGTGGCCCTTTCTTTGTTAGAACTGATGCAGAAAAAAAATGTTCCTTGAAGAAAATCCCCAAAGATCGTATTCTCTTGGAAATCCCAGCCATTTCACAGTTGGAAGGCCATAAAAGTTAATATATTTAAATTCATGATTGTACTGTTGTTAGATTTTTTTGTTTGTTTGTTTTTCTTTCTCTTTTTTCTTCTTTTTTTAAAAAAAAAAACAAAACAACTAGCAGTCAAACAGCTCATTGTCATACACTTGGTTAACGGAGTCCAAGACCTTAGTTGAACCAGCCTTGTATAACACTTCATTTCAGACAATCTAACTACTGTGTCTTACTTCAAGAGTGCACAAAAGTTTTTCAGTTTTCCACAGATGCCATGGTTACCCTTATTTCTAAACAACATCTGGAATTAGATGTTTTGAGATGGGACTCTGGGCTCGAAATGTCTAATGAAAGCATGAAAGAAAAAGAAATCTTTTAAATGGCAGATAAAAAAAACATCCTCAGAAGCTTTGCATTTTGCATGACAAAGAAAAGGGAACAGGAAGAGGGAGTTGGCCTGAATCTGCAAAGTACTTTTCCAGAACTAAACACAAGAAAAATTAATCTGCTCTCACCTATGAAAAAAATGCATTAAAGAAGACTCTTGAACTCCACCTTTGATTTTTATCTTTCAGCCAAGCAGACACAGTTTAAATAGAAATTTTGTTTTTGAGTGGATATTATAACACAGATAAAAGAATCCCCAGAGTCTTGAAGTGCTTGGAGGCAAAACCCCTTCTAAGCAGAGATTTTATTCACTGGCAGCAAATACATGTTTAAACCTATGTTCTAATAATGAATTAGACTAGGTTGACCTAGAATCCACCTGCACCCACACCAAACCTGCCAACCTTCTTTTAGAAAATTTTTAGTAGTCACTACATTCAGAGCTATAAATTACCTTTCAAAACAAGCAGCACACTTGAAAAATGGAGAAGGATGTAAAAATAAATACTGTCTTTACTCTTGTAACCATCAGCACTATTTCTATGCATAAAATAATCAGAGAGACAGGAGAAAAAGATATTAAAGAACAAAACCCAAAGCAAATTGACTGCTGGCACATGAA
This sequence comes from Sclerurus mexicanus, assembly GCA_013396755.1. Lineage (NCBI taxonomy): Eukaryota > Metazoa > Chordata > Aves > Passeriformes > Furnariidae > Sclerurus > Sclerurus mexicanus. Next base: position 1,101,031 of record VWZF01006443.1, on the reverse strand, counting down.
TTAGTCAAATGTTTACTTTTCTAAAGAACAGCTTTTATTAATTTTCTGTCATGTTGCAATAACTTGGATATGAATACAGTGATCTATATCCAGGACCCAAAAAATACAGATGCTGACAACATACAGATATTTGCCACATGTCCACAGCCTAATAAGAACTCTTTTTTGAAAGTAATTCACCTAAATGAATTGCAGCAATGACTGAGACACAAAACTGATTTGAAATATAGCCCAACTTGGTAACATGACTACATATGTAAACAAAAATTGTTCCCAAGATTTTTCTGCAGTGTACAACGGATTTAACCTCTCCTTTCCTAGTGACTAAGTGCATACAAGTTACTGCTCTTAGAAAAATATTCATATCAGTTTTGATTTGGTGTCATTTCATGTGTCTGTCCCAATACAACCCAGAATTTCCAGCCTGTCATGTGGCCCATTGTACAAAATACAGTGTCTTACCCAAGGGACTTACGTGGTGCTGCAATGAAAGACCTCAGAGCCAAACCCACTGCACTCTGTGACATCCTGTGAAACTGGTGAGAACCAGAAAGCTTTTGGATAAGAAATTAGAAACACCACTAACACAGCAGCTGTACACTGTGAACAGGTTATATGAAAGGCATAAGCATGACTGCTTTTAACAGAGACAAGTTGGGGACAGTCTGAAAAGGCCTATCGGTTGGAAAATCAAGAGACTGGAGTGTGGAGAACAGTTTTAATGGATGCTTCACATATGCAGAATTTTGCCTGTAATTTCGTAATCATACCTGAAATAAAGGACCAATGCAAACAAAGAGAAAAGGGAGCTCACATTTTTGCTACTCAAGATCTCTCATTTTAAGGCATTGGAATTTTAATCTTTTTTTGTTACCATGCCGAAGACTTCAAAGCACTGCATAAGATTAAAAAAAAAGAGAGAACATAATGTCATCCTGATTGCAAGTATTTCCCAAGATATTTATCTTGGGTGAAAAGTAAATACAGAATCTCCAGAACTAATATTAGAGTTCAAACAAACTGGTGTAAGAGAGAATTCTGTCCATGCTTATACACTTACCAACATATTACTCACTAGAAGCCCTCTTCATGAACAAAAGAGGCTTCGTAAAACTCAGACACTCCTCATTAAAGGCAGACAATCTGGAATGCAAGCAAACCCACAGAGTTAACGAGTCAGTCAATACAAATATAGCCCTTATCCCTTACCTACTGAACTTAGCCTGCAGTGAGCCTAGGCCTCCAAGTTAAATACTTCATTCATTCACAGCCTTAGATTTACTCTGGCAGGTTTCAGAGTGGCAGCCAGGCTTCAGCAGTCAGCCTAAAAGATAATGACCTTTATTGACGCTGCTGTAAATTTGAAGTTTGTGTTTGCTGCCAGTCAGGTATGATGTGCTCCCTATTGATTTGTGGTGAAAGAGTATAATGATTCCCACCCTCAGGGCTGTATGAACTCTGCTTAGAGCAGAAATGAAGCCCTACTCATGGTGAAAGTGGGTACACAGCTTTCCTTGTGCTCTCAGAGGGCTACAGATTACTGCAAATAGTTCATGTCACTCTGAGCAGGGGCCCTGGGAGCAATACAGACAGCTGACCACTCCTATATTTTGTGGCCTGTCCTAACATATGAAATTTGCCTCCCCTTCAGAAATCTATACCTCAGTCATACAAATCTCTTGGGAACAAGCCTGGATCCAGGATACACTGAGAGGCCTCTTCACTTTGTGGAGTATGGAGAGGCTGACGAGGGCAGAGGAGGTGGGTTCAGCTGGGAGCAGAACAACTGAATACTTGAATCAGGACATATACTGAGCAAATGGAAAAGAAATTGTGTGCTAACTTTCAAGCTTTTCTTGTCTCTTTATAATTTTAAGTGTTCACACAGTTGTGCCTCAGGAGCGTTTTTCCTAGTCAAATTTATTGTGGTTCATGTGCTTAGTTGCTCCATTCTTTGCTTCCCTCATATGTCTTAAGACACGAATTCTCCTTCTGTATAGCCGTGTGTTAATGATTCATAACTGCATTAAAGATATGCTTACAATTAGTCCTCCAGATGCAACACAGACTACAACTTCAACCAGTCTGGAGTGGACAAAGAACTTTCCACTGTTGCAGACCTCTGTATTCCCCTGCCCCCACTTAACAAGTCAGCAGCAGGGGTGGAGCTTCTAGTGTTTTGTATACACTTATTTTCCATTCAGACCTCTTCTGTTTTCCAGAGCATTTAATTTTCTGGCATGTGTTTATTTTCCTCCCTGTCTTTTCTTACAATAGTTAGCATAGGTGAAGTTTGCCCAGTTACTATGAAAAGTCTATTATCTGTTCTCTTCCCCTCTATGCAAAAGGACCCTGTATTCCAATTCTCCCCTCTTGTAGCCAGAAGCCACTTAAGTTCTAAGGGAAATAACTCTTTTAAAACACTGACTCTATAATATCATTGTTCTTTCTCAACTGCACAGTGTTAAAGGCCTGCTCCTGTTCTCCTTGGAGGTAATCTGGTTCTAAGAACATGAACAATTTCTGTATTTCTTAAAAAGGCTCAAGTTATGTGTAAGCAACTTTTAACACCCTCGGTACATTTTCTTTCATGCAACCTTTCATCTTCTGAATCAGGACAGCTGTATCTGCAGGCTGTGTGGAACATCAGGGAACAGCAGCTCAGGAATCAAGCTTTCCAGGAGTCCGAAATGTGCATCTTTCTGGAAAGGGTTCACAGGCAGCCACGTGCCTGCTGAAGGCCCAGCAAACAGGTACAGTACACAGAGCCATTTTTTTTCACAGATTTTGCACGACCAGCTTTCTGTGAAAAGCTATGCCTTGAAGCTCAGAGACAAGTAGTGATGCCCAGGAATAATTTCTTACAATGCTTACAGTTGGAGACACAGCTCAAGATTATAGAAAAACAGAGCTAGGAACATTCAAAAATCTAATGATTTTCGATTACAATAAGAAATAAAAACTGGAAGAATGAGAGAGTGCCAGTTCAAGGCAAAGGGAGAACTATAGCCAACTTCTCAGTTAGTGAGGAGCCATGTAGCACAGCAGTGCCATAGTGCCATATTATTCCTTGTAAAATAATATGCAAATGTTTTTGTTGGGTTTTTTCCTTTTTTTTTTTTTTTAAGGGATGGTTGTCTGAGCCCAAGGGATGAACTGTTAAAAATAAAAGGACAATCACTTAAAGATCTGTCCAGCAAGGAGGCTGAATCTCTCCTTCACCCAACGACACGGCTGGTGAACATCATGATGGCTAACAAAGTAAGCATGAAAGTTGTGGTCCCCTCCCACAGCTGTGGGCTGATTTGACATTTACTTTAGGGAGGAGGGGAATTTGTTCATCAGAAGTTTTAAGAACATGGTTTTGCCTTTCCTGACAAAACCCGAAACCTCTTGTGGTCAGACTCTGGTGACTTTCAGCATAGCTTTTTCCCAGATAAACAGAGGCTATGGGGAGGCCAAGGCCCTGGGAAACTCTAGCAAAGGCTGTGCAACCCCCCCCTTTTAGAAACACATAGCTTGTCACTGTTAATTTTCCATTTAGAATTTGAACAAATGCAGATTGAGAGGCGGATTTAAGGGAAGATCCATGACTCCAGAAGCCAGAGAGCAGGCCTGGTAATTAAGTAGTTCTATCTAGGATCCATAGCTAATAGCAGAGGCTTCCCAAGCTAAGTAGTTTGGTAAGAGAAACACTGCAAAGCCATTTTCAAAATTCCTTTTTTAAGGATTTTCTCTGAATTCTTACTCTGAAGAGTTCCCTAAGGGAAGGAGACTGGAAAGCCTGAGTAGGATTTTGCTTCTTGGCAATACTTCCACCTGCTGTCCAAGAGGAAAATTATCACTCATTCGATCTTGAGGCATCTCCTAACAGAACTACTGAAGTCAGGATTCTGTAACAAAGTGTTTGCCCTTGTTGGTTCCGATAGACTAGAACATACAGGTCGTGCTCTGGTGCTGCTCATGGCCTTCTCAGCCCCTGCAGAATATTGCTAAGTAAACCCTTTTTATATTTGGACATTTACTGTATGGTTTTTTCCTTCCCTCTGCTGTATTTCCCTCTGTTCTGTATTTAGTAATGTTCTTCCTTCAGCTGTGATTCCCCAGGATCAATGGCATTTGTCACAACAAAAGCAGGACTTGCAGGAACCATGCACATAGAGAAATTACTCCTAACATCAGCTGTTATTCAGATGATTTATTTATTTTCAAACTGTTCTAAAAACCTGCATTTAGAAACCTGGATGTTTTATCCACAAGCTTTTAAGTGCCAGAATTAGTGGCCTTATTTTCAACAGCATCAGGACTTTCCACATAAAAGATACTGATTTTTTGGAAGACACTAAATCTTAGTCCTCGGACGTTTTTAAACACCCGGATTATATTTTGACTGAAATACATCTCTCTGAAATCGGAAGCTGGACACCTACCAACCCTTGTAAAGCTGGGCCTCAGAATTTTCCCCTTGAATATAACACCCCTCTAAGGTGCTTGAGTACCCCAAAACACCAGTTAACTCCAGGAATTAGACAGGCATTTGCTACAACTTACCCACACATCAAACTGTTGGTCTATATGAACCAAGTGGGGGTATCCAATTAATTTTCTGTCCATTTTGACAGAAACCCGTAAAGACCAGAATCTATTTCTATCTCATAACTTTGTTATAATAAGATTTACAACAAAGTTTTAAGCTGCATTCTCCTTTATCATCCTATCTATTTTAAATAACTACTTTTGCTCCATGTTTTTTGATTCAGGCTGAAATTCGTGCCAGCCAAATTAGAATAACTTCTATTCTTAAGGTTAGATCAGTTTGCAAATTTCTTGCATAGCAATAGGGGTTTTTTTGTTATTGTTGTTATTGTTATTGTTTTGGTTTTGCTGATGGTTTTGTTTGTTTTTCGTTTAGGAAACGCCGAGGTGTAAGGAAAGGCCTTTGGAAATACAAAATGGTTTTCTGCATGGCAAAGCTGCATGTCAACGTACTCGCAGTAACTCAACCAGTGCGTTGCAGAGAAGTAATCTGTTTTCTTGTAATATTCAGGGAGTGCACAGCACAGCACCTCATTGTCTGATGGTACCAGGGTGTTAAAAGAAATGGCACCTGTTGTCCAGATTTATTCCAGGATCCTTAACTAAGAATTGCTGATGCATAGAAGCATCAGCTTGTGTATTCACAACATCCTACAGTCAGGTTTTGTTCATAAGATTTACATTTCGCGGGGGAATTTTTTAAGGCGCATTCTAAGTAGGTCAACACCTTTTTTTGTAGGGAATGTTTGCTTTTTATTATATTTAACATTATTTGCTATCCCCCCAGTGAGGATTGAAAAGAGATCCCTTCACAAACAAATTGACAAGAGCAAAAGCATTTCTAAGCAACGTTTAGCTGATAAAATGCCTGTGCAGAAGTGTCCAAGTCCTGAGCAATAACACAGCCTCTCTCCCCGCACCTGGCAGGTGTGAGCCCGCTGTGGACGGGCGAGGTGGAGAGCTCAGCCTCCCGGAGAGCCGTGCCCCTCCGCGACAGGCAGCCCCACGCCCTCCACACCAGCCGCAAATCTCTGTCCCAGCAGCTGGACTGCCCTGCAGGGAGAGCCCCGGTAAGTGCCACAGGAAATCACCCCAAAGACACATCTCCTAAGGATTTGAATGTGTATTTTATAGGTTTTCATGGAGTTATAGAAGTTAAGTTTTCCTAAGTGTCTCACATTTTAAGTAGCATTTAGTAAGTTACTGAACGTTTTCTCACACATTCCTGAAACTCTGTTAGACACACATTACCAAGGACACGCTGTTTTGAAGGACACCTGCAAGAACTCCAGCAGAGACAGTAAGATAGCTTGCAGTCAAAACAGGAGAGTAAACTCAGAGCCCTTGGAGGGTCTCCAAGGGGCATTTACGAGGAGTTCTGAGGGTGGGCACCAGGGGGAAACGGTATCATGGGTTGGGTTTAGTCATCAAATATATTAATTACTGAAAGGTATAAAAACTGTAATATTTGGCTGATGCGCGTGCATGTGCTTTTGTTGTGCACCTAGAAGCTTCTAATAAAGGGCTACTTAGTACCTGTCTCTCCCAAGATAAAGTTATTGCGAGATGAAGGAAAGGGTTTGACTGTTAGTTCAGTGCTTAGAGGCAAATATGTTCTTTATGCTCCCTAATGACCACAAATGGGATTTGGCATGGGGAATCAAGTGAGAGCACAAATATATCTTTCCATACCATTGCACCACTTCAAGGGACAACATTATAATTTTTCTCCAATTTAACCACTGCAGGACAAATTCGGTGAACAGCAATTGTCTGAATAACAGATGGCTTATGAAAATCAGGGAGATTTAAAAAAAATAATCTTTAGTACCATCAGTTAAAAGGAGGAAATATCAAGTAAACAAGTTGTTGTAATGTATGCCCAAGAATTTGTGGTTCTGCACTAAATGTTTTGGTTTGGGTTTTTTTTTTGAATGTTCACAGGCAATTTCACGGCCATCTAGATCCCTAAGTACAGCACAGCTAGTGCACACACCCTGTGGCTCACAGGCTTCAGTAATTTCAAACATCGTATTGATGAAAGGACAAGGGAAGGTAAGAGTGGCTCTGTTGATTTGCCATAGAGTTTTATTCCATTTCACAAATGTAATCTGCAAAGCGCAGGGAAGTGACTACAGTTACTAATGTTGCTACCTCAGGGTTGCCAGTTCATATCCAGGCTTTGCCAGGAGTGATTAGTTTTCATGCACTTGCTTCTTAACCCTCTGAAGCATCTCTGCTGAGGCAGAGCTTTCAGGTTCAATAACACACCCACATCAAGCCACCAACACCAACACTGGCATTCACTGCTGCTCTTTCTGGCAGCTGGAGGCAGGATTGAAAATACAGACTCTGCGCCATCCATAAATTGCACCAGCACAGCAACCTCAGAGCTTCTTCCAAGTCAGAGTTGAGCCATAAAGACAGTTCTGTTGAGGAAGAAGAGCCACCAGGAACAAACAAGACCTTCCTATGTGCTTATAATAGCAAATTGTTGATTGCAACAAACAAAATACAACTCATGAGGATATTCTGCTGAAATTCCCGTTTGCTCTTACTATTGGAATGTGGTTGACTATTTTTTCCTGGATTATATTACTCCATTGACAATACTGCCCAAACAGGTAATGCAGAGAAGCTGCAAATGAACTATTATGACAACTGAACATGGGCTCTCATACACTGTTTTCTTCCATAAATTAGGGTTTGGGCTTCAGTATTGTTGGAGGGAAAGACAGCATTTATGGACCAATAGGCATCTACGTCAAAACCATCTTTCCTGGTGGAGCTGCTGCTGCTGATGGAAGGCTACAAGAAGGTGGGAAAACCTCTCCCTTTTCCCAGTTCCCAAAGAATGGTACCTAAAGACAGATTGAAGAGATGCTGAAATGAGCAACAAGTGACTTTTACACTTGAATCCATTATTGCATTTGCAAGACTGCTTTTTAGTGCATGTATGTATCACGTACCTTATTGCACAGTACAGTAACATCATTTTTCCTCTTTCAAAACAGGTGATGAAATCCTGGAACTGAATGGAGAATCCATGCATGGATTAACACATTATGATGCTTTACAAAAATTCAAGGTTACATACTCTTCTTCCAGAACAATCTCTTACGCACAACATACATGTGAACTCAACCCATTCATTCACTCTCTGTCCTTTCTAACAGGCCAAAAAGGGTCTTCTGACGCTCACAGTCAGGACCAGCTTTAGCACACCTCATTCTGCTTCCAACTGTCAGTCACCCCTCTCGTGGCAGTCACTGAGCTCCAGTACATGCATAACCAAGGAAAACAGCTCTTTCGGTTCAGAAAGTGCATCATTCTCATTAAATCCTACAAAGCCCAATGACAGGGTCATAATGGAAGTCACCCTACACAAAGGTAAGTGTTGAAATTAACTGACCACTGCCAACAAGGCACTGATTGATGAACCACTGTTCATTTGCTCTCTGAACAGTCAGTCTTTCCTCACTAACCTGATTCTTTTCCTGAACTCAGTTTTTTTAATACACCAAATTGGATCTTGGTGCCTGTCAGTGCTAACAACTATCTATCAACAGCAGGATTTTGAACACCATCTGTCCTCAAGAGCCAATCATTCATTTTCTTTTAACTCAAGCAGAGTGACATTCATATCCTTCACATGAAAAAATAAAGCTCTTGTCAACAACTGCCACTTATTAAGCAGATTATACAACCCTTACTCATATTATGCAAGCAGATAATTTCATTCTTGAAAAGGCTCAAAACCAAATTAAAGTATCTATATCTTCTTGTAGTTCTTTCACCTCCTCTCCAACTGTCATCATCTTTTATTTATAAACAATTATGAGCAGAAAGAAATAAACTTTTAAGTATGACAGCATCAAAGCAACAAACAAAGCAAAGCCTCTAAGGTAACAGTGACTTACCAAGCACAAGAGTAACTGTCCAGAGCAAAGAGGATAAACAGAAAAACAGAAAGAGTATTGAGATGATACAACTAACAATATCCATAATTTTTCCTTGTTTTTCCCCTTAATTTTAGTTCCTTTTTTTTTTTTAATATTCTGTCTTCTTGTAAAGTCATTTGAATTGTTCTGTAATAACAGATATTTTGAAAAATAAACCTGCATTGCATTGCATCTGTAACATACCAGCAATGAATTGCAAACCAGATCTTGGAACCCCATGAGCAATATTGGTGTGCTTTCAATTTAATCATGAGGAGGACAAAACTCCTTAAAACAACCTCACAATAAAACAATAGGAAGGAAAGAAAAAAACCAACCCAGTGGAAGCAGCAGACAATATTGAATGTGCAACGTTCATAAATGCAAGACTTTGGTTGGGAATCATGCAGGAAGAAAAATTAAGATAGTTTTTAAAAAGGTCTCTCTAATGGTTTGCTTTGACTGTTTCTTACATAATTATTTTATTATTGATTTTTTTCAGAGCCAGGTGTTGGCCTTGGAATCGGGTTATGTAGTATCCCTTACTTCCAGTGTATTTCTGGGATTTTTATTCACACCCTCTCCCCAGGCTCGGTGGCACATATGGATGGGAGACTCAGGTAGGATGAGAAAGACTCTCTTATGCCACAAGCTTTTCATTGCTCTGTTATGGGTTTATTTTTTACCTCTTTGGGCAGGAAGGCATAGTGCTTTCTGTGAATTTTGGGTCTAAAGCATTTGTGCTACTCTCAAGGTTTGAGCATGTGTATTCGGGATATGTGGGATTTCCAGAAATATAGGAACCCTGTGAAATTGTTGTCTATTGCCCAACCTGGGCTAGCTTTGAATGTCTTAGACAAGCATATAGCATTGCTACTGGAAGAGATTTCCAAATGAGAAAGTATTTTGAAAAACTCAAAGAAATTACATATTCTGGCTTTTTTTGAGCACTTGGTTTTTCTGATACAAGTCCTTAAATTCTATCCCTTCCTGCCCAATAGAAATATAGATTTGCTGAAATGAGCTTTAGTGGAAATGTAGAAATTCACTTCCGAAAAATTTATGACTAATTAGTAGTGTTGAACATACTGAGAATTGTACAGAACACAATGGTTTCAGTGGAGGCTTTTTGATTTAATTTTAGGTGTTCTATAACCCTCCTCTCACACGTGCCCAGGACTTTAACAGGAAGAGCTGCGGTCTTAAACTATTTGAACATTTGTATGATACAAATCAGTGCCTTCAGTCAGCCTCTTAGTGTATGTTGATACTTGCTGCAGAGTAGACAAAGGCAGTCTCAGTTTCCATGTGGGCCTACTTTGGATTTCATCTAGAAAGATTCAGTCTAGCAGTCGGCAGGACTACAATAGTTTGTCATTTGAATGTTTCTATTAACAAGTTATACGTGTGTAGCAGAAACATCACATCCTTTCTGACCTTAAATAGCACTAGACATGAGAAGTGAAGGGTTAACTCGAAAGGAAGGAAGATGTAGGTGGAAGCAGCAGCTGAGCTGCAGACAGCAGAAAGATCCCAGACACAGAGTGTGCATAGCTGAGCATGAAGAAAGCTCAAGGGCTGCATGCAATGAGACAGATCAAACCCCCTCGACATCCAATTCATTCCCATTCCATTTCCTGTAACAGGAACAGAAAGACAGATTTAATCTGTGCTCAAATTAGAGGTCAACCATATGCATTTGCTTGTTGCGTACTTTCACATAGGTGAGACAAGGTTGGTAGAGAATCTGTTTTGTTTACATCCTCTGTCTTTTCTTAATATCTCTGTAGGTGTGGAGATGAAATTATTGAAATTAACGAAACTTCAGTCCAAAATACAACTCTTAATGAAGTTTATGCTGTTCTAAGCCATTGTGATCCTGGTGCAGTACAAATTATTATCAGCAGACACCCTGAACCACAGGTAGCACACCCTGTATTCTTTCTGACTTTCAATATAGCACATACTGAGAACTAAGAGTGAGGGAAGGAGCAGGAGCTAATCTAAACTGGGTGGAAAAATGAGAACTCCCAATGATAAGTAAATAATTTGAAAGAGGGAACATACCTCTCCAAAAAGAAATGTTTATACACTTGTCTTTCAATAATTAAAACTTAGGTCTTACCCAGCCAATATTTATAATTAAATTAATAATGAATGAAAACATTTTATTCTTGCAAGATTCTTCTACAACCTAACATCAAATACTGTACAAATGATTATCAAGTTTAAATTGTTGCATAAATTATGCTGTATTAAGTTATCTTATACTGGTAAATCTTTGAAAGATCCCATTTTACTAAACAACCACTACAAACAGTGCATCCAGAGATATATGTCACCTATACTGGAATATATGCAAATATGATGGTGTGCACTGAGCTTTACAATTAACTGATGTGTGCTATAACTTGGTCTATGCATTTCTGTTAAAGGACTTGCAGAACTTGGAAATCTCTGTGAAAGAAATAAATGTTTAAATGTTACTCGTCACCCCACAGCAATCTGATGAGAGTGTAATGGCATGATATTTCCTAGGTGTCTGAGCAGCAGCTAAAGGAAGCTGTTGCACAAGCTGTGGAAAGCAACAGATTTGGAAAGGACAGACACCAGTGGAGTACTGAAGGTAAGGGAATGAGTGCATTCACTGAGACATGGTAATTTTGACTTAAAAGATGTCTAGGATGAGTATATGTTGTATTAGAATCCTTGGTAACAGTTAAGTAACCCAGAGCAGTCAGAAGGAGGAGGAAACCTCACAGGACAACTCTCCTGATGTGTCTCCTATAATATGTTACCAGAGTGAAGAGAACAGACCAAATCTGTCTGATTACCAACAAAAATTTTTGTGCAAACTTTCTCTCACAGTTGCTCATCCTCCCTAATTCACAACCTCTGCTTAGAGCTTTTCAAACAACTGTCTGTAGGTGACAGGACTATGACAGCAACAGACTGCACAATGAGGGGATGTGTTAGGAACAAACAGCTTATTAGTCCCGTAATCGTGAGGAAAGACATATGCAGTCATGGTTGGAGCTATTTGCCCAGTTCAGGTCTGACATCCTCTCACAGTAACATACTCCTTTTAGTGTCCTCATGGCTTCTAAAGAGCTAAAGGTAACAGAATCATCATCTGTCTAACTACATTGCTGACATACACACATATATGTATATATGGAGAATGCTATTTTGGTGTCTGTGAATGCAGCTGTTGACTCTTCACTCTACAAGCCTTCAATGCATAAATCACACCTTTGCATCCACTGATGAAGGTGTTTAGCTGCAAATTTAATCAGCTGAATCTTAGAAGCGATCACGTTGCATGTATTGAATAGACATTTTGAACATGTCCCTGACACAGGTGTTAAAAGACTGGAAATGAGCTGGCATGGAAGACACCCGTGTGAAAAACACACAGAAAGGAACGCTGCCTATTGCAGCCGCAGGGCACAGAGGCTGATGACCCGTTCCAGCAGTGACAGCAGCTACAACCCCCGGTCCTCCTGTGGAAATGATGCTGTGCACCAGCTGACTGACCTGAAAGCAAGAGTCCATAGCGTTGATGTACCAATTACCAGACAGCCTGGCCTGCTGTGCTCATTCTCTGGTAATAATTCAGAGAGGAACTCCCCTCCTACCTGTAGTGAAGGAGGTCGACTCTTGCAAAACGCTAAGAAATCATCAGAGATCCTCATTAGAAAACCTAAATCATCAAAGCCCAAACCTCCACCAAGGAAATACTTTAAGCAGGACTGCACGTGTGATGACCAGTGTAATGTGGACAGAAAAGAAAAGCTGGAATCAGAAGCGGCTGCATCACCTTCTGCAAATGTTCAGGTAAAGCAAGATTTACCAAATCTTTCTTGTGGCTGCATATTTATGAGGCAGAGGAAGGAGGAAGGCAAAGTGACTTTGTATGACAGCACGAAGAAGGGCAGGGAAGAATGAGAAAAGTGTATACATATGTTAGAATTGGGGGAAGAGGATAAGGCTCTTCTGTTTTGTAAATCATATGTGTATCTTAGTCAGCTGGGTGCAAAATGTGATGTTCAAACCAAGGTCAGAAGGCAGAGCAGTGTCTGAAGAAAATTTTCTTCCCTCAAGGAAGAATTCCCATCAGGGAATTTGACTTAAAATTCCAGTGAGAGCAGCAGCAAGAATGAATCTGAGTCCCTGTCACTCCTCATGAGCACTGATGGCATTGAGCACTCTCTGATTCCAGTGCAGCTGGGACAGTGAGGAGTTCCAGGCTGGGACTGGAGTTTACACAGCCTCTGCTGCCAGCCTGGTATGGCTGATGCTAACAATCTGTGACAGTCAAATCTCTTAGGAAGCAGAAAAGTCATTAAACAATTGCTTTGTTTCAGGAGTGGATTTTTATTGGAAGAAAGCACTAACATTATGTGCAGCAGGTAATCTAGGGCTCAGATACATTTCTTGAGAACAGGAGCTATTAAATAAACTCATTTAAATTGTGATGCACCTACGTATTTGTTGATGAGCTACAGTATTTGGAATCAGTGTATATTTGAACATTACTAAATTTCAGTTCCCTCTCATCTAAGAGAACAGAGAGTGTTTCACATGTGCATGAGCGTGGAAGATTGTGAGATCTGCATGTTGAAACAAAGTTGTGGTTTCTTTAAAAAGGAAACCTCTTTTCCCCAGGTTTAGAAGGTGGCAGTAGAAATGAACAGTTCTCAATGCAATGAAGAAAAAAAAAAGAAAATCCCCACCAAAAAACCCCAAAACAGTTCCCAAGCTGCAGAGTCAAAAGAAAATTACATAGATCAGCCTGAAGTCCATGTGTAACGTTAATACCTGAGAAAGTTTCAGTTAAGCACCTTATGCAAGGTCCCTCTTTTAACATCCACTAAGAAGAGTAGTAGAAATATATTCATCAACAGTTACTAGAAAATCACCTCTGAGAAGTAAAATTAAGGGAAATAAGCACTTGTTGAATTTACCACTGCCTGCAACTTCTTATCCTTCATTCTAAATGATAATGAGAAAAAACCTAAATCTTAAGATCAATAAAGTCAAGCTCTGTTCAGGAAGACAACTTCCTCTATTAAGATATTCTGTATATCTGTATATACCCAAGACAGAGGGTTTCTTGTCAGAATGTATTTCAGATCATTAAAAGCAGGTTGTATTACTGCTTTTTCAATTGTTTTTTTTTAACTTTCCTTCCCCAATTACTCTGTATTCGTCACTTTGAGGCCTGCATACCACACTTTTGTATGTGGTTTCTTTTTTTTTCAGATTCATGTATGTTTTTTCTGATTTTTTTTTTCAGATTCATATATAGTGTGGTTTGCATAATTACATTCTGACACAATTCTCTTTCCTGTTTGTTCAGCAGGAAGTTGGAGAACCAATGCTAGAGGGACACCAAACTGATGTAACACACGGTGTCTTTACCACTTCTCCTACAGCATATGATACAGAACACTCAACTGCTGCGCCAGCGGGCAGGGACCAAGAAAGAAAAGAAAACTTAGGTATGTTCAATTCCATTAACTTTTTTTTTCCAGCTAAACCTTGTATTTGGTTTGAATTCGGAATGAGTATTGAGCTGACTTCACCTTTCTCTTTAAATGTATCTGTAAATGTGGTGTGAACAGATGAAACTTTAAATTACTGATTAATCTGTGAAAAAAAAGATCAAAAGCAGCATAAGAGATGTTTTACTGTAAAAAAATTATAATGGACGGGTACAATATTGCTGTATTCTCCAGATGAAACTGCTTAGTAATATTGAATATTTATAGTAAAGGTCAATTTTGTAGCTTCTAAAGCACATTTTTATGCATAATTTCAAGGCACTAGTGTTGCAATGGTGCAAAGCACTGATAAGTTCGTTTTCTGTTGTGCTACTTAGAGTTAAGGAAACAGGGTTGAGGAAACAAGACAATCTGAAGAGGTCTCTTACAACATAAAGGGTTATGTAATTCTGTAACTTCTGGCTCAGACCATTTGAAAAAAAGTAAAAAATATGCCTTAAAAAAATTACACTGAAGCAGATAACAGTACCTGTGCAACTGCACAAACAAAAGTTTGCTGCCATTCAGCTCTACCACGTTTAACCTTAAAATGCTTAATCAGTTTGGGATGTAAAAAATATTCCTACATTAGAATCAAGTTTTTACTTACCAGAAAAATCCACAGGAAATGCCTGCAAAAATTTAAAGAAGCAAAATTATTAATCAAAGATGATCTTAGGAGAGTCTTTTTAGAACAGGATATACTTATAAAACTAGAAAAAAGAAAAAAAAATTAAAATAATTTACCGTAACATCACCTTTTTCACTAGACTGCAAAAAACATCATAATTTTAACCTTCTATTTTAACTCTTAACAGCCTGTATCATGACTTCAGCACCCCAGAATTTCAGGTTACATTTAAAACTTGCAAACCTGTTAAAAAAGGGTCTTACATATAAGCCTTGTTTTCCAGTTAATTTCAGTGTCTGGAGTCAGAACTTGAAGATGAAGAATTATTAATTTTTAAAAAGTTTAAGCTTTTCAGAAAGTTAAATCTATCGGAGGCTTGAATGAAATTCAGATTTAATGAATTAAAAATGATGCAGAGATAAGGGATGGAGAAGTAGGAGGAGGCTTTTTTACAGTTAATGTTTCTTTAATACAGGGACTCCACTTTCATCAATACAAAGGCCTGTACTTAAAAGACAAGCACGGGTAGATTATAGTCTCGATACAACAACAGAAGACCCTTGGGTTAAAATTTCTGACTGCATAAAAAGCTTATTTAATCCTACCATGAGTGAAAACAACGTCCACTTAGATTTGCAACCTGGCATTGACACAAAGAAAGAGAATCAAAATCGAAGCAGCTCAGAGGCAGCTCTGAAGAAATCAGAATCGGAATTAGTCAGTTCGAAAGGGCTAAAATCAGACGAAAATGACAGTGTGAAAAAGGGTCCTCCTGTTGCACCTAAGCCCACCTGGTTTCGCCAAAGTCTGAAAGGACTGAGGAAACCAAATTCAGATCTAAAACCACGGGCAGACCAAAGTCCTCCCAACCCTGACAGTATTTCCGGCAAAAAACTGCAATCCAGCTTATCGCGTGTGTCTCCTGGAGGATCATCAATAAGGCAAAGAATAAGCTCATTTGAATCCTTGAGCGCTCCACAGTCACCTGAAAAGACACATCGAAGGTTTAGCCTGAAACCTTCAGTCCAGAAAGAACCTTCTCCCACTGCACCAAAGTCAGAAGTGACTCCAGCCCATTCACACCAACCCTTCCTCCAACACTGTGAAACCAGCCAGCGACAGCCACCTGTGTCCACGGGTACAAAGAGCCTGGACAGATCTTCCTCTCGCAAGGAGGATGTTGCAGCCAGCTCAGAGAAAAGCAACAGTGCCAGCACTGAAATTTTATCCAGTCTCTCCACTACAGGAGCCATTGCAAATTCCCATCTTGTATCAGTAGCAAAGGCACACAGCCTGAGGTCTCGGAGCTTCCCGCTCTCTGCTAGCCAGGCTTGTGAGATGATGAAGCCATATGACGAGAACTGTAGCAAAATCTATTCCATCAGTAGCCAGGTGTCATCTGCTTTAATGAAATCGTTGCTTTGCCTTCCTCAGTCTTCAGCCTCTTCTGGAAACAGTGCATGGGAAACTCCAGACACAGAGTCTCAGTCCTCTGTGGAGGAGGATGAGACTTCTATCTCACCTGCAAGTGACAATCATCACCAGGACACTGGCTTTTCGCTGAAGTAAGATACCATATTTAAAATTCAGACTTACAGATCAGCATTGGTGAGCATCTGTGCTGATCCACTGACAGATTAATGCTTAAAGTAGTAGCACACAATAGTAAAGCACAGGCTAAGTTAAGAACATTTTAGAACAAAGAAGTTAAATGACTCACATGACTGTTACGCTTGTTTTTAATTGTACTATATACACATATATATATTTCAAACAACCTCCTATTTAAGGAGCAATATTTCTAGTATCTCCATGATAAAGGAGATTTAAGTCTGTTTTTGCCTGGGGCCTAGGGATTATTCTTTTCTGTGACAGATTCTACTTCTGTTACCCTCATGATTGATTTACATTTGCCTGTATTTATAATACTTATAGGAGTTACCACTCCAATTACATCAATAGATGACTGCTCCAAAGTTGTATTTTGCTTTTATGGGTATGTTCTTTCATATATCAGCATTTCTTTTTTGTTCTTGCCACAATGGGACAGCCTCTCTGAGTTGAGAGAATACACTGTGAGCTTGGCAGACAATGAGAAGGAGGAAGAGAGTCAGGACCACAGCTCACCTCAAGCATCCGGCGTGTCAGGGCAGTCAGTCATCTCTCTGCTTTCCCCTGAAGAGTTAGCCAAGCTTATAGAGGAAGTCAAAGCATTAGATGAAGCAACATTAAAGGTAAACCTGCTTTTTCTTTTTTGTGCATTATTTTCAGGAAACTGTGGAGTGAATGCGTCTGGTTAATCTTTGCAACTTAATATTATGCATATGCCACTAAGCCTCATTATAAAATGCACATTAAAGAAAACATGCTAATTTTCCAATCATCATGACATTTCTTTTGGGAAGTTCTTGACTTTATTCCTTTCTCTGTCTAGGAATTTGATGATATTCATGTTACAATTTTGCATAAAGAAGAAGATACCGGGCTTGGATTCAGCCTGGCAGGGGGCATTGACTTAGAAAACAAAATAGTAACAGTAAGTAACATCATTCTTTAAAAATAGTCCCAAATCAACTTCTCTGTCTGAAAATATTTATCTTACTGGTTTTCTGCTGCCGTATTTGGCTTTTGGCATAATCAAAGTAGGCAGCTGTACTGATAGGGTTGGAAGAACCATGGTATTAGAGGGTGAAAACAGAATCCTTCTGCACAGAGCTGCCTGCCCAGGTGACTGGCAGCAGTGTCCTGCTTCCTCGGGCACCAAATCCCCAACAGCTCTGAAAGCCAAGGCAGAACACAGAGCCCCCAGCAGGAAATACCCAACATCTTACTTGTGTTTACAGAAGATCAAGCAGGGTAGTCTGGAGGAACGAGGTGGGTGCATAAACTCGTGAGGGGTCTGGAAGTTAGAGATAAGCTTCACACCTTCTTCCTCCCACGAGCAGAGCACCAAGAGGGTCAGGAAGTAGCACACACAAGGTACAGACCCCAGGCAGCACAGCTTTGGCCATCTGCTTGCCTGGCTGCTTGAGGAGGGATGTGCACAGGAGAACCGCTCTACAAATTTATTCAGTCCTTAGTCCTAAAACATGATAGAAGGAACGCATTCTTGGCAAGGAATGAAAAATTCACATGGTACAAAGTATTACCCGAGTGATTTAGTGATTTGACCTTTCTTTCCCGCCCCCCCTCCCCTTTCCTTGTGTGCATGTGTGGTGTCTGGCCTCTTCAATAGGTTCACAAAGTGTTTCCCAATGGATTGGCATCTCAGGAAGGAACTATTCAGAAAGGAGATGAAGTACTATCCATTAATGGGAAGTCTCTTAAAGGTGTGACTCACAATGATGCCTCAGCAATCATGCGACAGGCCCGACAACCCAGACAAGCTGTTGTTGTCACTAGAAAACCTAAAGATGGAGAGACAAATCTCAATGTTTCGATCAACTCTAGTACATCTTCAATAGCAAGTGATGCTTCACAAGAGTCTGGTAAGTCTTGGAGCCCCCCACCTGATAAGTGTTTACTCGTTGCTGGAAATCCAAGTGTTCGTAAAGCTGTTCTGGCTGCATGAATCTGAGAACCATGATAAAGACAGCAAAGTTAATAAAACATTCCTGAAACAGACATTGGGAATAACTTTGGTGAAAAGAGAAATAATTAATGGTCTTCAAAAATAAAAGAACTGCCTTAAAAAAACTAAGTGTGATTCTCTGTATGAATTTCTGCAGATGTACAAAGGTGGTTATTGTACACATCTAATTGAAGGTATAATGACAACTCAGTGAACAGTGATTCTTTATTCTACCATTATTACAGGACTTGTTCGCTGTGAAAGAGAACTACAGTTTGAACAAACAATGTGCTATTGTTCAATATAGCAGACAGCTACATCTGAAAACACAGCAAGGTCACAGTTTTGGTGAATATTTCATGTTTGAGATATTTTTGTGCTGTTTTTATTTTTTTTTTCCTAAAGCACAATCTGGAGATCTGTAGCTTTATTTCCATCCGCAAATAAACATGAGCAGCTTTGTAGTTTATAGCAATTTCATAACTAATATCAAGTCAAATGTTTACCTCAAATTCAAACACAACTTTCTTTCCCCAGCTTTCCAGAGGGCCTTAAAATGACAAAAAGGGAAACAAAAAGTTTTCGTTTTCTCTTTCATTTTGCAGTTTATGGTGCCTTTGCAAACAAACCAGAAGTTCATTTTTTGTAGCAGGTGTTTTAGCTTTTCAGAGTCTGTGCCGTTCATCTGGTAACTCTCCATTTGTTTCCAGCAACTGGAGATACAATCTGCACTGTAACTCTAGAAAAAACACCTGCTGGTTTGGGATTCAGTCTGGAAGGAGGGAAGGGCTCCGTTCAGGGAGATAAACCCATCATCATCAACAGGATATTTAAAGGTAAACACACTTAAATGCATACACATGTTCCCAGCTGATGCAGACCTGTCCAGTTCATAACTGACTGCTGATTTACACCTATGGAAATGGTATTTTTTGCAAATGCAGCGTTATCTTGTTCAGTGCCAGTAACATGTTGCCTGCTGGGACCAGGTGGTTTACACTAAACATGCTGGTGGGTCCAGCTATTTCACTAATAAGTGAAAGATCCATTAAAGTCTCCTCCACATCAAGAATTAAAGGGAATTAATTTTCTTTCCCCAGGGACTGCATTGGAACAGAGCAGCCCTGTCCAGCCTGGTGATGAGCTGCTGCAAGTGCACACAACTGCTATGCAAGGGCTCACTCGTTTTGAAGCATGGAATATAATCAAGGCATTACCTGATGGGCCCATCACAGCTATCATCAAGAGGAAGAATCGGAGCTCTGTTACCACCAAGTCATCCAAAACTTTGTAAGGGAAGGAATTAAACTACTGCCAATGATCAAAGGATTTTATTACATGCAGTCACTTGGCTAGCACAGCAAGATACTCAGAAAGCACATATGAAGAGCATACAGGATCTCACTGCCAGTACAGAGAAAGCTGTCTGGCATGTGTCTAAGATGTGCAGAAAATGGGCATGATTCTTATTCCAACATTCAGAAACAGATGTTAAAAGTGTAGAATTATAAAATGATGACTTTATTAATAATATACTGGTTATAATAAAATACGTGACAGCTATAGTACTCTTCTGTTTTAAGCCATTATCTTGACAAATATCAGAAGCACATCCTGTGCTAAGTTTTCAGTGCTACTCTCCAAGTCCTGCTCCCTGCCTTACCGTCCCAGGAAGAACTGTGTCTACAAGCCTACAAATAAACACTGCAGAGAAAGGGGGATGCAGCTTTGTGTGTCAAAACAACAATCCCTAGAAAATTCCAGCTTTTCTATTCAGAACATCCAGGACAGCCAAAACCTGTCAAGATGACTTTCTACTAGCAGTTGACAGAGCCATCTCAACTTTAGCAGGCAAACATGGGGCAGGAAGGAGTTCTCATGGTATTCCAAGGGTGACTGAGGGTAATATAGTGGAGGTTTAACAGCCAGAGAATAACAAGGCCATTTAGAACCAAGTCTTACCTTCTAACCACACTTTTTTTTTTTCTTTCCCCCCAAAAATGTCTGCTAATTCTGGAAGGGAAAGTACCAGTAAGAGTATGTGGGAATCCAAGTACTTCTGAATTGAAATATTTATTCCAGAAACACTAAACTTGGAGACAAATCCATGCGTCAAATGCTATCAGCATTCTGGCAGTACTTTCTGTATGCACCATATGGAATTCTACCAGCAGCAGCATGTGTAGTTATGGCAAGATGGTCTCTTGCGCCCAGCTGGTCTTCTCTGACCTGCTTCACTAAAGAGAGAGACGCAATGGCAGGATGGAAGTAGTGACTGGCCAGCTGAAAGCCAGAGGGCTGCACTGGTTATTGCCCTTGGCTGTTCACCTTCCCAGAGTCAGGAATTTTCTCTATCCTTCTTCAGTTACTTGATTTCAGCAGGAAGAAATTAAGGAGCTCAGAAGTTACTTTCCATGCACTTAACACAAAGCCAGACAAACAGCAATTGAGATAAAGAGAAGCAGGATAGGCAGCAGAAGGTATTAATTGAATCCAGGCATCTAATTTGCCTTGGCCTTTCCTCACAAGACAACTGTATGTTCATCCTTGAAAGAACATTCCTCATAAGCCATCTGCCCTGACACTTCCAAACCCTTAACCGAGTTGTCTTTTCCAAAAACCAACCTCTTATCTCAAAACAAAAATTTTATTCATTAGATAGCAATGAAAATAAGAGAAAAATATGAATCCTTTGGTACATTTTTCAGCTGATACCTACACGAAACTTCGCCAAAACATTTCCAACTCTAGTGAGGCAGGACAGAAGGCCAAATGTTAAGGGCTGTTAATTCCCTCTGGATAGAAGTTGTTGTGCACTCAGAAAAGGGATCCTCAAATTACTCCAATGAAGAGCCTCACCTACCACCTTTATGGCTCAGAGCAGTAAAAAAAAAAAATAAATTACAATTAGCTAATAAGGAGCTGTACTATCTGCAAAAGGTTTACTTGCAGAAATGAGTGGTGACCTCAGCTCTGCTCCTTGACCTTTTTGCTAAATGAATTGATTATAACCCTGGAAAGACTTGCCAAGATATTGCAATTCATGCAAAACAATTTCAGTACATTTAGAAAAATACATATAAGCAGCCTCTGTAATATCAAAGCCCAAATCTTTCCTCAGTGAATCTGATACTCTTCCTAAGTATAGAAAGCAGCAATTGGAAATAAGGACCGATCAAGGGCAAAGAACCTGTGAAGGGAGAGGGCACTCACCGAAACACCTCTTCCCCAGGTAGTGGACGCTGTAAGTGGCAGGGAAGGCTTCTCCCTCTCTTGTTGACTTAAATGCAGAGACATGCTAGAGGTCTAAGCAGATCTTACATTTCCTTGATGGCAAAGCAGGTGCATGAAGAACCATTTTAAAGGATGATTCAGGACAAACAGTAAGATGTAGCAGAAAGCGTGTTTATTTCCCCACACTCACACAAGATTTTACATCCTTGTATACAAACGAGACTGTACTAAAAACTGTTTCCTTAGAAAACTACTCCATAGGGTAAGATTTACAAAGGGGAGCTTTGTGTGCAAGTCCATGCCCTAAAATAGATATAAAAAAATACAGGGACAGAAAGCAGAGCATATTAACCTTATTAAATAATCGAGTTACACCATTAAAATCACAACCTGCATTTAAATTCCTAATTCAGAAATTATTTTTCTTTTTGTAATTATATGTAATCCACTGTAATGTCTGACATTCCTGCAGCAACCAGTGCCACAGACATTTTCTAAAGATTGACACATCACTACACACAGAATCAGGTGCTGATTTCCCAAGATAATGCTGTGAGGCAAACCAAAGATAACAGCAATATCCTTATGGCCTGTCAAGACAAAGCTACAGAAAAGATTATTTACCCGTTAAAGTCTTTCACCACAGGAGACTAAAAACATTCAAGTACAGTTCAAAAGAGTCATTCCAAGTGCAGTTTAAAAAACAGCAAGTAAAGTGCTTAATCCTCTTTATTTATTGCCACTATGTCAGTTCAGTTTGTTTCATGACACTGTGGAAATCACTGGTTTTGGTACAGAGAGGGGAAAGGAAAAGTGTCTATTTGACAGCCCACAGACCTGTGAATTGATTTGCACTGCTGGACCCTGACTTAGAAAAGAGCACTTAAGGCATATTTACAATCAGTACTGACATCTGCTGGAACAAACAAGTGGAATCCTCTACCCACTCCAATTTGTTCTGTTTGTTCAATTTCCTACCTTAGACCCACTGAAGCATCTTAGCAGCTCTAGAAGTTGTTCTTCTGGGGAAGAAACACTGTTCCACAGGAGTCTACAGAGAGTTTCAGAGACCAAACAGAGGTGACCTGCACCTGGCTAATGCTGCAGGACTAAGCGGGTGTTAGCAACACTTCCCTTTATGGACATTGACAAAGTGTGGCCAAGAACAGATCCAGCATGTGCATCTTCCCCCTGCAGACAGCCACCACTGCTGCCTCCAGGATTCTTCCAGCCTCTGGTGGGATATTTTTCTAAATATCAAAATGAAGACTTTCATATTAGAAAAGAATTCATCATTCTGCATGGAGACAGGCAAAAAAATGTTGTTTTAAAAATTTATTTTACTCCGTTGTTTCATGTCACCTTTCTTAAGTATCTTTGCTGACTGAAAAGTCCTGAGGTTAACTTCCCATTTTTACCCTCAAGCTGCCATGGTTTTTTCCTTCCCTCGGCTGGTGATGTCAGCAACTTGTCTTATGTTTTTAATGCCTTAACAGCTTTGGTCAGGTTACTGTAAAATCCAGATATGCTAGATGGAAAAAAGGAATCCACCACTGTCTGGGGAAGGTAGCCACCAAGATCCGTCTGAAAGAAAGTGAGGAGCTGAGTCTTGTCTGGCTCCCTGCAAAGACAATGCAAGTGATTTTATAGCCAGTGGTTTAAGAGCATTAAGAACTTTTCAATGACTCTTACAGACATTAGAATAAATATTTCCAAGAACCTTTTTTTAAAGAAACAGACAAATTTTAGTGAATGTAACAATCAAATTACAGTTTAACTAGGCCTTAATTAGTTACATGACTCTGTTTATAAATTATGGCAAGGTAGTAAACAACCAGATACTCATTTAGTAAAAATTAAGACCATACTTGTATGTTTTGCTGAATCTCTGCTAAAGAGGTCAGTGATAATACTACCATGATGGCAGTTCCTGTAACATTAAAGACTTGCTCTAGGAAATGAAGAGGGACTAATTCATTGCACAAAAAAAAGGCACCCACTCATAACGATTACCAGGAATACAGAAACATGCCATTGCCAAGAGGCTACAGGTCACGTGTGGCCACATAAACATAAACAAATACTCATAAACACACCACACAATGGATAAGAAGAGCTTTAGAATTCAAAACAGTCAAATAGGTTGCTTCTTACCCCGGAACAGGTATACAGAGACAGCCACAGGGGTAATTAAAACCTCTCACAAAATCTGGTCGAGGAGGACATAGTGGGTGTTCCACATTGGTGGCTGTAGAAAAAACCATTGAAGGAAAGTGTCATTCTTACAGAAGATGGGAGAACGCTCAGTACTCTAAGCACCAGCTGGGAAACCAACTCATTATAGGAAAATATATTTTAAAAGAACAGCACTGTAATTTTGAGTGTGGGATTGTGCCATAGAACTGGTCAGGAAAGGAACCACTCTGGCCTTAGAATGGGGAAATCAAAGAAGGCTTGAACTTAGAAGCAATTGTTACTGAGCTCTGAAGAAAGCATCAAGACACTTGGAGAGAGTTTTATTCAACCCCTGCTGTGTGAGGGCATCCAGGTTACTTCCAGTAAAACCAAGTCACATTGATACACCCCTTGGCTGCTGAGAAGCTACACGCTAGCAAGTATATAAATTCCTGGCAAGGCATTCCTGAACAGGATGGGCAAATGGGACACCTGAACAGTGAGGCAATAAATGCACTCACTTGGAACAGTTAAACAAAACGGTGAAAGTGAAAAAACACAAAGGAACATCCTTCCATACAGTGGCAGCCCCTTAAAAATCAGGACTATTTTTTTTTTCATAAAAACAATCATTTCCACATACAGGAGTGGTACATTTATTCAGTGGCTTCATCAAAACCTAGGAGCAATGCAAAAAATGTTAAAATAGGATTTAGCCTAAATAAGACTTCTTTTAGAAAGTTCTGTAAACTCTTAGAACAACAAAAACATACACAAAATACCCCATAACTTAATAGCAAATTAAATACTTATTCAATCTCAAAAGAATAGCAAGGGAAGAAACCAGCCAACAGTATCATCATTATCTCAGATTTATATTGAGATGATTTATATACTCTCAGAACAACAACATAGAGAGAGAACTACTAATCTTATCTTCTGACCAATATCAGGTCAGCAACTACTGAGCAGCCTTTTACTCAGTTATTCTTTTATATTTGTTTCTGGTATCTCCTAACATGACATGAGCCCATTGAGAACACAAGTGCCTTACCAGCAGATAGCATCGTCCCATCTTCATATTGCTTCATTACTACCACATCCACAAATTCTCTTGGTGAAATAATCCTCATGAAAGCTGAAGGGGTTGTGGTTCTGCATACAGAGACAGTCTGGAAGTCACAAAACAGAGTTATGTCAGTTGATGTTTTCAGAAGTATATCAGAAAAACCCCTGTACTTTTAACTCTTTCTATTACACTTTCTAAGCTCCATCAAGGAGTTCTACTATACTCTTTGTTGAAGAAAATATAAATCAGCACAGTCAAAAGGCACTATCCTGTATTAATGAAGGGCAGTTTAATGGAGAAAAACAGAGATAATGTGTTGCTTCCAGGTTGACTAAGGACAGATACCACAAGGGATGCTGAAATGCAAATCTGGCACATCTGTGCTCATAGGACAGGTAAAATGCTTCTCATTCCCAGGAAGCTAGCAAAGATAACTTCTTTGTGCCACATACATGGGATACAACTCGATAACCCTATTTGTTACAGTGCAGAATTACTAACACTACCATGCCCTTCTGTGGAGGCTCCGTGGTGGCAGGCTCCCCAAAGCAGATGTTTCTACCACACTATTAAGTGCTGGCAAGCCTACGAATTTCAAGTGGCAGGTTGCTGCATTCCTCAAGTTGAAGTTGATAATGAATACTAAATGCCTCTAAGGTTTCCCCAGGAAAAACAGACTTCACAGGACTTCCACAAGCATTTCTGGAACTGGTTGTGTTTGCACCTGGCTGCCTTCAAGCACCTACACACACTTCACATTTGGGGATCTAAATCCAATGCCTTTTAAGTAAGTTTCTGACATGCTCAAAAAAAAAAAAAAAAGGAACTAGACTGTGGAATTGTGGTAGCAGAAGCTGATGCCCTGTTCATCTGTCATGCTCCAAGTGCAGCATCTCCGTTTTAATGACAGAGACAAAGCTGCCCAAGGCCAGCCAAAGGCAGAGGGTGACATGCAGGGCAGAGGGTGACATGCAGTGCAGAGTGTCGTGTGCTGCCACGGTGAAAGATGGGGCCTGAAATAAAGGCTGTGAACATGAATGCTTCACTGCTTAGCTAAGTCTGTGCATTCTCTAAACCTCCTCTTCCCTCTCAGAGAGCTTGTTAAAAATTACCATGCTTAGCTTGATTTGCAGCATTAACAACAACACAGTTATATATTTGTATATTTTAAGTATGCAGCATTTGGCCAAAAATGTATCAATAGTTCCTTTCAGGAAGGTAAGCCATTCTTATATATCTACATGTTTATATATATATGCCATTGTTTATATACATGTTGACAGAGCCCATAAAACTTATGGAAAAGGAAACAGAAACNAGCCCTCACGGGGAGCGGGGGACGGCAGGGAACCACCGGGAACCACCGGGAACAGCGGAGCGCCCCCGCGGCCTGCGCAGAAACCGGGGCCGGGAACGTCGCTGGGCCGGGCCCGGGCGGGGCCGTGCGCTCCCCAGGGACTNAGGGGAAAAAAAAAAAAAGGGTGTCTTATCGCGGTGCTGCCAGGCCGATGCAGCCCGGAGACGCTGTGCAGGTGCCCCCGCGCTCCCTCCTGCCTGCAGGGTCACACCAGCAAGGCCTGTGCAGAGCCCAGCGCTGCCCAACACCCCCTCGCCGGGGCACGTTTGAAGGAACTTACATCGCTGAGGGCTTCGATGACCTCGAAGTCCTTCACGTTTTGGTCCCACTTGGTCCTGAGCCCTCCGGCCACGGGCTTGATGCACTCCCAGACATGCCGCGGGCTGCCGGGCAGGATCCCCTCTCCGCGGTACCTGCGGCGGGACGACACGAAGCCAGAGCTCGCTGCCGGGCCCCGGGGTCCCGCACGCCCCGGNCTCCGGAGGGAGCGGCGGGTCGGGTGCTGTGCGGGAAGCTGTACGGAATTGGGGCAGGCGTAACTGAAGCGACTGCTTGTTAAAGGCCACGGGTTTTCCACTGAGGAGCTCACCAGGCTGGGCTGAGTCTCACCAGGAAATTGGCAGGGGATCTAGGATTTAATCGGGAAGGCTGGCACGTGTTGCTATGATCAACTATTACCCACGTGGGATCCTGTAAAGAAACTGACTATTCTCTCTAATTGGCTTTTTTTCCTGATTTGTTTGAACCACAGCATATTCAAGTAAAGCACGTCAAGACATCCTACTCTAAGTACAGACTCCCTTTGCAGGAAGCTGATTCCATGCTGAATTTATTCAGTGGAAGCATCTTTAGCTGCAACTGTGTGAGATAAAGAGAGCCTCACCTGACATGTTTTTGTACTGGTTTAATTGAAGTGCTCCAGGTACATGGTTTTTGATTTTCCAGTGGGTGAATATTTTGGGTTTTAACAGCATAACAGTAAGGAGTAAATCGAAATAATTTTCCAAAATGTGCAACATATCAGTTGTGATATTAAAGCAAGATACAGTAAAACATAAGACTAACTATGCTTTTCCCACCTCCAGTGGCTGCATACATGGTTTTTACAAAGACTACATCACAATTACTCTGATAGACCTCAAACAGCCAGTTCAATAAATGCACATACAGCTGTTCAAAACACAAAAAGGTTGGGGTGCTTTCTCAGACATTTGAGCATACCAGTTCATTAGGCTCAGACACACTTAGATCAACACTGTTTTTTGATTTCTTTTTGGTGAGTTTTGTTCCAGATTTTGGATACTTGTCCTTGCTGTGAATGACCTGGATGTACTGGTCATTGCTGCTGTTCTGTGGATCACTGCTGGATTCAATGGAGATGGAATCAGATTCTGTTACAGATTGCTCCAGCTTTTGCTTTGATTTTGGTTTCACACGTGGCTCAGGATAGTTCAGATGCACTTTCTTGTAAGCATATGGAGGCCTGTCGAGGTCCAGCTCAAACCCATCATCCCAGGATTTGCAATGTACTCTGGCTAGATCTTTGCTCATAAGAATGCGGCCATCAGCATGCTCCCCAATGTAAAACCGTGGTGCTGGGCAAAGATCAGACAGTGAGCGAGGGCGGTGGGATCTG
Source organism: Sclerurus mexicanus (assembly GCA_013396755.1). Lineage (NCBI taxonomy): Eukaryota > Metazoa > Chordata > Aves > Passeriformes > Furnariidae > Sclerurus > Sclerurus mexicanus. The sequence continues at coordinate 1,073,335 of VWZF01006443.1, read as the reverse complement.
CTCATGAATTCTCTCCCAAGTTCTTCCTCATCCTCCTCATCTTCACTGGGATGAGAGGAATACATCTCGTGTGGTGTTCGAACCACATATCTTCTGACATGACGTGGATACAACTCAATAATGTCTCTTGCTTCCTCCTTTCTGAAACGCCTTTGGAGTCGGGAGGTAGAACGGAGTGATTTTTTGTGCGACTCATTTTCATTAACCAGAAAATACCTGGCAGCATATGGTCTACATCCCACACAAACAGGAGCCCCTGCCCCGAGGGCATCTGGATTTACCTGCCGAATGCTTTTTCTGAAGAGAGGCTCAGAATGAACATCTTCAGGGTGCTTTTTGAAAGTCACCGGTGTGTAGGGCTTTGTTTTGCAGAGCTCACTTGCGCTCCTGTGCACAACACTTGGGTATCTTTAGGAAGGGGAAAAAAAAAAAAGAAAGGAAATACTGAGAGACACACTTCTCAATTCATGCAATTAAAATATATAAAAAAATCATTGCTCTGGAAGTCAAGCACTAATTGAAAGAGTGAAGATCATCGTATTTCCACTATTACAAATTTTTAGAACCATTTTGAGAAACACACCCTAGAAATTAGGAGATATATTTGTTCTTCACTGGGAAAAGGCAGCAGAAAATTGACCTCTCAAGTTACGTTCCCTTTATGTTTTCTTATTATTCTGAGAACTGTTCTTTATCTGACCACTTGGAAAAGAAAGCCAACAGGTAGCTTAAAGCATCTGTCAGCTGCTGTGCCAAACTGGTTGCCCTACAACTGGACCTGCAAAGGGTTCCTTCACTCTTATTGTGTTTGTTTCATTCATTGAAACAGTATCCCACACAAACTATTCTAGTTATGTGCCTGAGGGGAAGTTTAGTATTTGCCTGTGCTGAGGGTGTCTGTAAACTCCATCAACTGCGTAATATCAAAAGGTTTATAATCCCATCTCAATTCAGGGGGAGTTAAGGAGGTGGTGTCACTAGTACCCCTGAATGAATCTGCTTTTAAACATTTTTTCGGCTGTCTTACTGCTCCAGACAGAATGCACAGCTATTTTTTAAATAAACACAGGTATGTCATGTAGCTGCCGGAATAAATGCCATTTCAAAACCAAAGCAGAATTACCTGTTTGTGATACGATCATTTCTTGGTTTCTTCACACTTGTTATGGAGGGAGCTGGCGTTAAAGAGGTTGAAGTTGTGGGAGTTGTGTTGACAGGTCTTGCAGCATCAGTTGTTGGCACAGTTTGGGGCACAGACTGGGAAATGGTTTGGATTCTGGTGCCTTTGCTTGCTGGAGATTCAAAGTTCAAGACACTGCCATTCTTTCGGGGAGTTGAGGATCGAGCAGAAGACTCCTGGCTGATAATATCCTTTTCTTGGTCTGGTCCCTTGTCATTACCATCCAGATTTTGAATTCTGGCTAAAGAATAGAAATTATTACAGGAACTATCCAGGTCTCTAAATTTAGAAGCTGCTGTGTAAATGCAATGGCTCAAATTCCCCTTTCTGTTAGGGATCCAATGCCAACAGAGCCCACCAAGTTCAGAAAAGAGAAACTGGTGTCACACTGGGAGACATGGTGACAAAGGGGTGGATCCTCCTACTATGGTACATGGCAGGTGGACTACTGGGGACATAGAAAAAACACTGGATGTTGCACTGTAGGATTCCAAAATGGGCAACAAACCCATGACTCTTTTCAAGACCCACTTTGGTTCACAACATACACCCTTTCCCATACGAAGTGGCTGAATTCAGCAAACAACCGCTAGTGACTGTACTGGTCACAGCGAAAAGCTGAATTTGGTTTCTGTAACAAAGGAAATCCCAGTTAGGACACACGCCTCATTGCCCTGAATAGTCACTCCTGATCATTGCTAAACATCAGGTATTTCACCATTTATGTGTCCTCACATAAAGGGGGTCACAGTGGCATTAACATCCAGCCATAAGGCTACTGAATCTTGTTTTCTCTTCAGCTTGGCAAATTTTCACTTGTTCCTTTCACTAGAAGGTATCAGAAGGATGGATCCTTCCTGTAGTGTATCATTGCTAAAATCTGAGAAGTGGAATGTGCAGGTTCAAATTCCCTCAGATACAGTTCACAATTAAGTCTGAAATCTTCTCATTACTGATGAAATATTGAGCCATCTCAGGTCAAAGAATAGGGACCATTTTTTATCTCCTGCCCATCAGCCTCTGAATTGTGTGCAAGGTCTGACATGATTTGAATTATCAAAGATGCTTCCCAGGCTCTACCCTGTTTGTGATGAAAGTGGGAAAATAGCCGGTCCAGAGATTCCAAAAGAATTTAGGTTTAAATTATACACCTTGTCTTTCAGTGCTGCCAAGAGTAAGCCAAGCTGAGACTGGATACCATCTAAGAGGAAGATTCTGCCAGAAATATACAGTTTTTAAAATGTAGTTGTACCTCCCTACATGTATGAAAAATAAAATGGGTTTGCATCCAAATTCTTTATTAATAGTGGCATTTCTAAAGCTCACCTACTTACCTACTGCCATCTGAACCACCTTTTTCTTATCTTCAGTTCTTTCCTAAAATAGTCAGAATAATTAGAAGCAGTAAATTATTATAGATTAGAGAGTAAACCCATTTCTCTGTAAAGGCGAAACATACAGGATCAGTTTTATATTGTGAAATACCAAAAGTGACTTTAGAGATTTAATTAGACTCATACTTTACTGAAGACCTGTCAAATTACATATCAAAGTGCTTTGCACTGTACTTACTGTTTGGATCTTCATTCTCAGTTGATTGTTGGTGAATTTTAATGATCTTGCAATACTTTGTAGGTAGTAGATTAGCATGCTAGAAGTGAAAGAGGTTATATGAGTCACTTCAAACGTTCTTGACAGTTTCCCTTTAAGGGTTTATAGGTCATCAAAATGATGTACATGTTCAGTTGTTGCTCTGTAGCATTTCCTTATACCACAGCAATTGATCCCACCCTTCTTTCAAACTAACACATAAAATAAATGACACTGAAAACATATTTAAGGTCAGTTCTAATTTTACGTGTGGTTTTTTTGCAAGTCTTTTCATTGTGCTTGTAACCTTTTGTGCATTTCTAGATTTTTTTTTATTATTTTTTTTTATTTAATTCAGGACACCTAACTTTGATAAATATTGTCTTGTGTTTTTGCCCAAGTTCAAGGTTACGGAACAGAGACATCAGAATTATAGCTGAACTTGCACGCTCATACCAATGTAATTTGTTGGCTGGCTGAAATAACACCTTGTTTACCCTGGCACCATCAAGATCCCAGCAGATTATGACCTGACATAATGGATTACTCTGGTTTTCAGATGAAGTCTTATAGCTAGGCTTCATATCACAAACATTTATATATGTGTTTTACCATCAGTTTGAAGCAGTCAATAGAGCTACTTAAGTTTCCACATATGTTCATATTTACATGACTGGGATCTTAGAGAAAAATGTTACAAATAGGAAGTGTTGCTTGATCTTTCTGATTTGTTTGAAAAGCCCACTGGTGGAGCAAACTCTGTCTTGGTCTTTAGTTTACAGGAAGACAAATGGTACAAAAGTGCATGTAAGACAAAAGATACTTCATAGAAGCAAAGTGAATTTCAAACATCTCAAAGTCAATATTAATTCCCAGCTGTGAACAATTATTTAGAATCAAAGTAAGAAAAGACTTCCACTGGAGAGTCTGCAGCAAGTTATATTAAATTAACACTTAAGAGCAGACAGTCATAATTGATTTATCTTGTTAGAAATCAGGATGACTGAGTAGCTTCTTTAAATGACAGCCTGATCACTGTTCACTGTCATAAACTGAACTAAAAGACCATGAGGAAATGGAAAAATTATTTCTGAGGAACTCTTGAGAGGAAAGAACATTCTTAAACTTCCTGGAACCAACAGCACTGCAAGCCTTGACACAATATAGTCAATTTGCTCTAATACAGTATCCTAGAATGAGAAAATCCTTTCGATAATGTAATAAAAGTCTATTTAACATACTCTCATTCCCATCTGATCCATATACCATATATTCAGTGAGGAGCTGGATTTTTTTTTTTTCCACATATGCATAATAAAATTGCAAAAATGCAGTGTTTGTCCCTCAGTATGAACATTTGACTCTCCAGAGATAAGGCCAGTTTTAATACAATCAATTCAACCTGCCTGTGAAAACCAAAATACTTACAATAAAAGTAGTAGTGCAGGGAGAACAACCACGGGACTGCTGATGTAGGTAATCACCTTGTTGAACCATTCAGGAAAATCCTTTTGAATCGTTTCAGAAACAATATCATATATTTTTTCTTGACCACTGTAAGAGGTGGGGGAGTGGGGAAGGTAAAATTAAGTTTTAAGGAATCCTAAATATATTTCTTAAGCAGTGTTGTATTGAATAAACAAGAAGTTTCATCCAAAATTACCCTGGAACAGCATAGTAAAAAGGAGTTTGGAGTGTGCTTGAATTGAGACACAGAACTATGTATATAAAGCAAATTGACTCAGAATGTTGACATATTCACCTTATTAAACCTTAAACTGTAAAACATTGGCAGCAGAAAAGCATTGTCCTTTATTTTATTTATTTTTTTTACATCTGTAATTTGTGTATTATCAAACCTGATGAGTTTATTGTAAGAGTTGTAACTTACCTGAAGGGACCACAGCTTAAAGATGGCTTGTATCGGGCAATAGCAAAAATTGTTGGTAACATGCATAAGAACAACATAAACAGCAACATGGCCAAGTAGAAATTATTGGATCTGCAAAAAGGTGCAACAAGTTTCAGATTATACTAATCTGAGAGTAAAACAGCAGCAACATAAAAGGTGCCAGTCTGTATCTACCTATTCGGTTCAAGATCTACATTTCTGAAAGATCAAAATCATCTGCTATAATTAGAAAGTCTGGACAGAGCTGGTTTAAACAGACTCTTAGTGATCAAAATCCTATTTCGCTGCTTTCCAGATACTGCTGTGGCAGCCAGAGAACTGTTTACTGCACCCTTTGATAAAAACTGACCTTACTGCTCAGTTTATTGGGGGAAAAAAAGAACTGTGACAGAAATCAATTCATCTGAAAAACATGTTGGAAGTAATGGATTCTTAAGAATTAAAGATGCCTTAAACTATTTTCATTTTGACTAAACAGTTAAAATATTCATCATGATAGAATAGAAACGGGAAAAAACTGTTGTGCGGTGCAACAGCCAAAAGCAGATACACTTCACAGCTTTCAAAAAGGGAAACATTAAAATATAGGACATGCAAAAGTTAACACATCTAGGTTATTGTGCTCCACCACAGTTGTATGGAAGTAAAGCATTTATGTTAGGCCATATATAGCCATCTAGGAATATTCCGTGACCTATTTTTCAGTTCTTGCATATCTTCAACTCCCCTGCTTTACAAGCCCTCCAGTTTCTCAGTAACTATGTTGTTTTCCACAGACCTTTGCTATCAGTATTACTGTGCAATTTGAATGTCGACTTTCAGAGCTAAAATCTCCTCTAATTTTATTCATATACACAAAAGACATTTCCATTGTCTGCATTTGATTTATTCCCTATCTTTCATTCTCATTCTGACTCACCGAGATGCTCTGAAGACCTGCTGATGTGGTACATTGCATGTCAGCACAGCCCAGCTCCTGAGGTACATGAGTCCAATCAGCTTGAGAACATTGAATGCTGGTAAGCAAGGTGAAAAGAAAGCTCCCATCCTGGAAAAATAATGTCACATCAGTGCTCAGTGTTGCCAGAAGCCGTATGAATACCAACAGGAAATACTAAGAAAAAAGAAACCCCAACAAGAAAACAACAGCTCACTAATAACAGATGATCTGTTAAAGTAAGAGTACATTACCCATATCCTGCTGGAATAGGTTTCATCAGACTGACTTAGCAATCAGCCAACAAAGGACAAGAACAATCACTTAAGGACTACATACCAGATCATTCCTTGGTTGTAGACCAAATGCAACACATTCTCTGCAATTTTGAATTCTCCATATTCTGGCTACAAGAAACACAATGTAGATCAATACCTTTGTCTTAATCTTGCTTTCAGATCATTTATTAGAAGCATTTGACTGAATCCAGATCAAATACCAACTTTCGGCAGGCAGTTGCGACACAGTAAAACCTACTCTGGAGCCAGGGATTAAATGAACTAATTCCTCTCTAGTTCACTTCTTTAGTTAAGACAAAGATCACTCCTCAGCCTTTCATGACAACAGCTTCTTGGTAACCGAGTATTACCCACCATAATTTTCTTAAAGGACTGTTTGCTGTTATTGTTTGTTGGACAACTATCTATGTTATGGGTAGATGTTACAGCTGCAGAAAAGAGGATGTGGGGAGCAACTCCATGCCCTCTGTCTCACCTTTGACTCCTGGGACTACTCCATGATCTCATTTTGGGAAAGTGCACCAGAGACATGGGAGTAGGCTAGAGAAAAACATTCAGTCTCAACATTCACCCTGTGCCCTCCAATTTAAACTCAGTGTAAGCTGTGCCTTTATAGATGTGTGCTACCAAGAAATTACTCATCTGTGGAAAGACTTTAAGGACATTCAGTACCAAGGGAAGGAGCCTACCCGTCTTCAGCATCTTACTTTGATAAAATAAGGACTGTACTTACAAACTTGCTTTCTAGATCCCAGCACCAGCAGTCACTTAAGTATCGGACACATAGTCCACGGAAAAAATCAATAAGCAGGATGCTTGCGACTGTGAAAATCATGTCGATAATTGAAAGCTTTAGCATCTCCTGAAATACACATTGTTCACACATACTGAGTCATTCTGAAAGAAAATTGACTGCATATGGCTCTTTTGCATTTGTACTTTTATTTTTGGCTCAGCTTAGTATTCTGATAAAGTATGAATTGAATGTATAAATCACTTCCTTTTGAGCTTTTCCTGTTTGACTTCTCCCTTACTCGTCTTTGTTCTGGCAGAGAGAATAAATATGATCAAGCTTCCAGGGTGCTTTCTAGTGCTTTCAGCAATAAAACTCTGTCATGATGGGATCAAACTTTCTTTTTAATGACTATTCTGAAAATTTATCTAGCAAAACTGAAAAGGGTTTGTTTGTCTATTGCACCCAAATGTTTATTAAAATGACTGTTGTAATACACAGTGAGAAAAATCCTATTATTCATACAAACCAAAACCCCAATGGCATAGGATCATTAAGGCATAAAAGAGAACTGTTTAGTGCTTACAAAGGAATGAGGTTATCCTCTATGTAACTGAGCTTTTAAAATGTAAAATTAAATGAAAGGGTTCCGATCCAAACATCTCCAGCCCACTCTAGAGAAAAAGAAAACAAATATTCAACCGTCCCTGTTTCCTGCTAGACTGTACAAAGGAAGAGGGGCATACACGAATAGAAGTCAGGCTAACAAACCTAGGAGGGGTCTTTTGCTTTCAACAACCAAACAAAAGACCTTTAATATGCTCACTCTTGAACAAGGAGCTCAGCAAGTCAGAAACACACGAGCATCATTCTTAAATGGCTCCTTTCCTACAAACTGATGGCATTTTGAAACCTTTTTTTTGTTGTCTTCTCTCCCTCTGAAGAAGTGAAGAGCACTTGATTCTCTAGTGATTTACTGAGACAGAATCAATAGAGACTGCAGAGATATTGTACAAATGACCAGGAGCACAATCTCGTGCTTGTTTTGGGTCTGCATCTCCATCTATTGAGGCAACAACCTGAATCTGCACAGGGTGCACGTTGCTGCTTTTTTATTTTTATAGTCATGTTTCTCTGTTTGAGTTAGTAGGATGTATCCTATTAAAACAGGATCCACAGCATTCATCCGCACAGTTCTGCCTGTGCAGAGTTGAACACAGAGACCAAAGCCTGGCAAAAGAACATTTGTACAACACTAAACATATCGTAGGCACGGAAAAAAATCCAAGCTTGTATCTGTTGGCCTATGACTTTGCATAATCCTTACTCATTTTACACAACCCTTAGCTAAATTAGCAGAATTCTGGAATTTGTACAAAGAAGAGCTCTAAAACTGAACACAGCACAACGTGATTTTAATTTTTTTTCAAATGGGGATTAGGAAAAAGTTGATGACATAATAAAACAATTACGTACTTGACCAACATACGTCTCCCAGCACTGATCCTGTGGGTTCTGGGTGTTAAAGGTTTGGTTAACCAGTGAGCTGGAGACTGTCAAGCCTTCAGTGCGATGCTCTTCTGGTGTGACAATGCCACTTCTCTTAGTTTGTACATCAGGAATAGTCAAATTGTCACCCTTAGAAAGAGTTTTGCTTGTTAAGAAGGTGGTAGAATTACTTGCATTGTTGTTAACATCAGAGACCTGAAATAATAAACATCCCCAAAGCTACTTTTAACTGTACATAGGTGCTGATGTCTGTACCTTCTACAGCATGCACACATAGAGGCATTTCTTCATATATTTTTCAGCTGCAGTTGGGTGACTATTAAGTATCTGTCAACATACAGAGTCAGATGGAACTTGTAAGGACTGAAAAACTGATTTTAGGTAGCTGGAAATACATGGCCTAAAATGATGTTTGGGAATTTTTTTAATAGTTCAGCAGTGCACAGAAATCTACTTATCTTCTTCCATCAGCAATCAAATGTATCCAGTTATCCTAGAAAACTAATTTAGAAAAATGTAAGTAGTTGCAAATGAACATTACTAACTAAACTTTAAAATCCTATCCAACTATCGTATGTTTTAGTCAATTTCAAATACATTTTTATCTGACTTCATGTAAATCACAACAAATGGAATTCTATCTATGAAGTCTGCTAGCTTTGCACAGCAGAAAGCATCAAGTTAAACTTACAGTGACACTCATACTGTTCACTTTATCCAGGAGTGCAATGATTAAACTGTAGAGGTTTCCCAGGTATAGAACAAGAACCCTGAAAATGGAATAAAATACAGGTTATCAGCATTGTTATCCCACTGAATTCTCATACATTTTCTGGTTTGGCTGGACTAAAATGCGTGACCAGAACAAACCCTGCCTCTTTCTCCCTTTCTCCCCAAATATTTCTACGCTTCAGAATGCCCATACCTGGCAAGCTGGAAGCGAAGAGTGGTCCTTGGATGATACATCTCCAGAGCTGCCACAAGCTCAAAAGCAGAGGGTGCAATCATTGTGATCAGTGACACAACTACACTTACCTATGGAACAGAAACATGCAGCAGTTTTATAGCTTTTTCTGTAGGTCTTCTGTGGAACCTTGAGAAATACTGCTGAGGCACATGCCTTGGTGATTGCTCTTCTTGGAGGAGATGCTTTAAAAATTTGTTATTGACATTAGTAATGACAGTAGTTATGTTCCAGAATTACAGATCTGGAATACCGCTCAGGAGTCTTTACTCCAGATATTGTAGCTTTATAGTTCTACTTTAGTGATTGAAAGAAAAACTTTATATGTGGGAAATACGAAGCCAGCATCTTCCTCTCAAATGAATGAGTGGCTTCTCCATACCTGATCACTTCCTACTCTGTCATTCCTGTGAATGGAAACATTCACAGAACATTCAGTATCTCCCAACTGGAATCCACTGCTGTTGTCAAACTTGATTCCTTTGCGGTCCATCAGCCCAGTGTTCGCTCAGCTCAATTATGGGTGCAAAAGCAGAATTGTAAGTGACGGGAGAGTTTAAGCTTTGTCCCCACAAAATAGGGACCTGCTAGAACTGCAGTCTCTGTGAAATGAGGACCCGCAGCCTCCCTGTGCCCACTTCAGCTCCACTGACACTTGGCTGCAGAGCAAAGGGAGCAAGAGTGCAAAGGCAGATCCAGGTAAGCACCTCTCTGCCCACTCATTCCTCATTTCTCCTGGCTCATCTCTTGTGATGTCCACCTACATGCACACTTGTTACGCACAGCCCTGAGACAGTAATCCTGTGGCATAAAGACAGTGTACCTCATTTTTTTCCCAAAGAGTCAATTCCTTTTTGATGCGCTCTAACTTTTGGGATCGATCCACGACGAAGTAGATGATGTAAATGCTTCCAGCAAGCGAGAGAAGCACAAGGATGTTTGCAATAATTCTTAAGCTTATAGTCACTGCCCTAGAAAGAAAGAAAGATACAACCAATAGGGCTGGTTGTCCTAAGACACCAGAGGTCATTTCTAACATGGTTTAGAAGTGTGAGACAAGCAGATTAGCACTGATATCTGCATTGAAACAGTGCTTTGAAAAGTACCTCTGATCTTATATACATACAAGTTTTTGCTTTTCTTCTTTTCCTGCTCTTCCAATATAGCTTCCTTGAAAGAAACACAGCATTACCATTTTAATAATGTACAGCAAAAATAAGGCACATAACTTTCACAGAAATTAAAGTATACTAATAAAAAAATCACATCCTGAAAGTGCAAGCAGAGAAAGACCTCTGTCCTTGTTGCTTTGTAGCAGTGACACGTGAGCTCAAATAATAAAGGGGATTTCTGAGAAACAAATACACAGTAAGCAAATACTTGTGCACTTTCAGTCATGGATGTTCAAGGGAGTATAGCCAGGGGTTTACACTACCAAATTTTTTATAGGATGCACCTATAGAATCTGGGTGTCACTATATAATACAGAAATGTCAGAAGTTATCCTCATTCATTGAAATAACTAAATACCGTAGCTTATTAATTTATCCTTGACACAATTTCAAGTAATTTTGTTCAATGGCAATGAGAATACACCAAAATCATGAAATTAATTGCTTTCAGTAAGACCACATATGCTCTTAAGTTCTAAATGGAAAACATCTGTATTTATAGAATCATAGAATATCTCAAGCTGGAAGGTGCCCATAAGGGTCATTGTGTCCAACTCCCTGCTGCTCACAGGGCTACTTAAAACTAAATCATTTGACTAAGAGCATTGTGCAGAGAACTCCAACAGGCTTGGTGCTGTAAGCCCTTCTTCAAGGAGCTTGAATAATAGCTGATAAAATAAAGAAAAACAATAAATTGTGTCCAGGAAGTTATAAACCATAAGGGAGAGATATAAAACTTATTAACATTTTAAAAAGAATCTAGAAAAATATGAGATGTGACTCTGCTTCTCCACCTGTTATGAAGGAATCCCTAAGGCATAAAACACTTTCTTTGCATAAAAACAACTACACATTTTATAAAGTTGTATATTTTCCTGTCAAAGCAATTGTTTGCATGAATTTGATTCTAACACTCAATGACATTTCATCAGAAGCAAATTTGTTTCTAGTTATGTAATTTCTTGTCACACATACAGTGGCATTAAATAAAACTCTCTCAAAGAAGGACACAACGGCCTTGCTGGGACAGAACGTCAGCAAGTACCTGCAATACCACACGGGTATGATGCCAGCCCTCCCTAGGCAAACAGATCTGTAAATGAATACCAAAAACCAACAGAAAGTGCAGGAGAATGAGAGGAAAGACTCACACAGCTTACAGATTAACAGGCAAATCAACTTGAAATAATTCGAAGGTCAGTTGCTCACCCGAATGCTGTTGACTATGGCAGCAGCTTTGCTCTCTGCAGCCTCAGGGTTTCCTATCAAATAGTCCCAAGCGCAGAACAGTCTCCAACAGAAAGTGTAATTTTCATCAGAGGCACTTGCTAAACTCATTCTGGAGTTCTTTGCCATTCTGTAAAAAGGTAACAAGTATTAACTGCTGGTGGTGTGGGAAGATGAACATGAAGAAAATCACTGGTTTGGTTCAGAGTTTTCAGCTGTCTACACGCTGAAAGCTACCAAAGGTTCACAGCATTTAGCATCGTTGTTGGCAGCTTTCTGAAGAACAGAAAACCGGGTGAGGTTCAGCACATGAACCTCACTTTACATCTAGTATTGAAGTCACTCACTGTGGAAGAGCATTTGGATATTTACAATCTTTATAGCTGACAAATGAATCAAGGAAATTTCACTACAACTGTGGACATACAAATATTTAAGTTTTGCAATCTCCAGGTAGGATGCAGCTGGAAGACACCATCACTAAGTTTGCTGTTACTGTAACTACAAGCTGGTTTGGCATAACTAGTGACCATGCATAAGATCAGTTTGTTTTCACCTTCAAAAGATCTGCTATTGTCAAATAGGAACCCAGCGCTGTTTTACAGACCTTAGGAAAAAGAAAGAAAACCCCTCCTACACATCTCAGGTAAGCAAGGTGGCAGAATATTGCAAAGCATAAGAAATGAAATGAAGATTAATAGCGTATGAAAGAGAAGGCATCTGAAAGGACACCATTAAAGGGGAACTGTACTCAGCTATGGAAAGACTCACTGAGCTAAGTGAGGAGAAGAGCTAATCATATCCAGAAACTGTAGATGCGTAGATCAGTGTCAAACATACCAGTGACCCTTGGCACAAACCAGCAGGTAGAATAAAAATAAATGAAAAGGGAAGGTTTGATTTCAAAACTGATTTTTACAAGCAGCGTTAAAAATGCCCCTAGACTGCACTGTGCCAAATAAGTAGGTATCTAGAAGGGAAGGGAAAGCAAATCAGGAGAGGATGGAGTGACCTTGCCCCTTCTCCAGGCATTGCACATCCCTGGATTTAAGGTCAGCCCTGGCAGTTTTGCTCTCCCTAGGTAACTCCTAGTCCTGGCCCTTCAATAGCAAAGAAATCAAACTTACATTCCAACAGGATGTCGTGTACCTGTGGAAGCAATGTAAATAATACTGCACCTAAGAGACAATTCTTATATTTGTATTTCTGTAGAGGGGAATAATAATGCTGAAAGCATTACACTTCAAATACGAATTTCTGTAATAGAAATATTTACAGGAGAAAAGAGGAGAACAGAAGGGATTTCCATGAGTGTCGGGCCTTACACTACACAAACACACAGCACACAGATGATCATTTGCACTGCCCTCCTTTTATAGACTGGGAAAGGGAACAGAGAGTAAACTTAATGTTAGCAAGATCAAGAGCAATCTAGAATTAAACTCCTTCTGCCTCCCTGATATTGGCAGGCTTGAACATTTCAATAAAACCATGCAGAATAAATATAGCACGAGTGGAATAAATACCATTATTGATTGCCTGAACACACAAGCTTATAAAGAGCAATAAATGGGAGGTCTTACTTTTTTAGAAGAATGATGAAGCTGTAAGCAAACACCGCCATTCCGACAAGGAAGTAGGCGAGAGGCAACCGGTATCCAGCCTTCCCGATCTTCCTGTCACGGCCGTAGTAGCCATAAAACAAAACAGAGTACTGGAGGTAGCCCTGCAAAGACCAGAGACCATCAGTAAGAGCAGTAACCAAAGATCACAACAGAACAGCGATAGGGAAACAATAAAGAGTGGTTTGAGTCTTGCCCCCAGTGACCAGATGGTGTCCAGGTCTTGGGCAGATGCAATATGCTCCTTGGGAATGGTCTTGCTGACCGTGCTGCCGAACGGGTCTCCGGCCAGGAGCTGGGGAAGAGAGAGAAGGTCTCAGATTGGAGCAGGGCTGCACAGTGGAACCCATCTAGAGCTGCCCACACGGATGGTACCATCAGGGTGGTGGGTACAGTGCCAAAACTGTGTCAGCTTTAAAAGTTATGCTTGCTTTAATGTAAGCATTTAAAAATTAAATATGACAGTGTTCGATCTCAAAATAGTACTTCAGAATTAAATGACTTTTCCTTCAAAAGAAGTGAAAAATGAAAGTGAATATATTTTCTTTCCAATTTACTTTTTGTTTGTTTTGGGGATATTTGCTTTTGCTTTTACATTAGGCAATAAGAAGAAAAATCAGATATTCCCGTGTTTTCTGATAACATTATTAAAGCACAGGGTAGGTGAAGTAAAATAATCTTTATGAATAATTTAACAAAGTTAAATGATAACAAAAGTCTTACTTTCATGCAAGAACTAAACAAAGTTGTAGCTGTCCAGAACTTCTAGGAAATGCTTTCTAATGGACAATCATCCAGGGTCTGGAGAGGGATGTCATGTTTTTCTGCCTGTACATGACACTAAGAGGGCTTGAACATACTCAACATCAACTACAGCGTTTAGGTCCTCTATTTTAATAATCAGATACAAACATATTCTCGAAAAGAATTAGGACCATGTGGACAAAATATTGTCTCTAATACTAATAACAAAAATCTGTTCTCCTTTGGCAGAGAAAAACCTCTTAATAGGGGACTTTATTTTAAATAATTTATTTAAAGTTGTACATTACAAACTGATGCATGACTTTAAGTGTGGTGTTTGTTTCCTTCAGCAATGAAAGTGCAGCAGTAAGCATTTCTCTGGAAATACTAACAATATATTCTTACCTCTGGTAAGACTACAAATGCTCCTGTCATTATGGTAAGTACAATATTGATTCCAAACAGCCATCTCAAGAAAATGAAGTAAGAGGCAACTCCAGACCCAAAATGACCTTAAACCACAGAAAACAGCTACCTGAGCTACACAGTCTATAAAAGCTCATATCATTTATCCTTAAAGTATTATTTGAATAGCAGACCAAAAGGAAAACCTCTCTTATTCCCACAAGGCGTACAGCAAAGTACAGAAAATACTAACATGCAATTGAGGAAAATACAATTGCAAACAAATTCTGCTGGGGACATCTCATAATTACAGGCAGCATTTGTGCAAGAAGCTGCCAAGCTGGCACACATCGTGCACCTGTTTTCCTTTACCACTGGAGCACAGAGGTATGACCTGACTCCTGATGGAATGTTAAAGGCTGCTTTCAAGTGCATTGAAAGACTCAAGGGCTGGTGATGCAGGCTACAACCACATTTAACCCCGGGCACATCTCGAGGCATTGGCCCAAGGATGCTGGCTCAAGGACTGTGATAAACTAAAACTGAATCTTGCTGTGTTTTCAGAACCACAATGGAACAAATATGACTATTTCAAAAGTTACCCCCCACTAAGAGGATTGTGCAGTTTCCAAGGCACCCAAAAATAAGAAAAAGCAAAGTTTAAATAAAACATTCACTGCTGAAAATGTGCATTTAATTCTCTCCCAAATATTATTAATTCAGTACATTAAAAAAATAAGCCATAAGACTTAGCATTTTAGCGAGTGTTTTACTGTTCTATGCCATTAAATCCTTATACTTACTCTCAATTTTCTTTATTCTCATTTCCCAAGGAATAAATATTACCACAAAATTATACGCAAGTCGAATAAACTTCCTCCAAAGCTGAGAAAAAAAAGCAGAGAAATGAGAAATATGACACTTCTCTATGTAAGAAAAGTGCTGAATATTTTCTTATTTTGTATCACAAGAATTGTTACAAACATTCATGACTAAGGTCTTAGAGTGTCTCTGTGGGTGAGGAGGGGGGTAAAGCAAACCATGATAGCTTTTAGAACAGACACAACATGTGGGAGACAGGCTGCTTCGACTCTGCTTATCAGCCAAATGCCAGGAAAGATGGGTCAGAGCGCCCTTTTTTCACATCTGAGGGCACAGGCAGGAGCCACCAGTCTGCATGTTTTGGATGTAAAGTCTGTAAGGAACCAAGAGAACAAAGACAGTGGGTGCCATTCCCTGTTGCCTTCCCCCTGGCTGGGGTCTGGGGAGGGGGAGACCGCAGAGCAGGGCTGGGCAGTGGCTCCAGACAGAAACCATTCGAGTTGGTTATTGCTGGGACACCTACCCTGGGTAATTTATGAGGGAATCCTCCTGCACTACACATAATAAATTTGATTTTTAGGACAAACCAATGAACAGGCCACGAACTTGAAGTTTAAGATGAATGTGTAGTGCTTTAGAGAAAATTTTCTTAGAGGAAAAATATTGAGTAGCAGCAAGTTCAAGTCTGTGTATTACAGCTGACACCTGCAGAAAATCTGTGGTCATATTTTATAGGGGTTTTATTCCACCTTCATTTTTTGCAGGATCAGAGGATCTTCCTGCACAAAATAGGATGTGCACACACATAGGGGAGAAGAAGCAAAATCCACTTGTGCAAAATTGAATGCAGTTTTTGACTTGTTGAGTTATAGCTATAATTTACAGTATCAAGAGAAAAACTAATATTTGTATTTCAGGCATTATAAAGTGCTTTTAGCACATCTAGATATTAAAAGTCTCATCTATATTTTAGGCAGAAGCAGTGTCAATATTATATCATGTTATCTAATCTACTAAACCCAAAGAGGAGTAAAAAAACATTTTTAATTACTGAAAATATAATCAATCTCTTTGGCCAAAGTTAATTAATCTTTATGGTGATATGGATATTTAATTGC
Organism: Sclerurus mexicanus; assembly: GCA_013396755.1. Taxonomy (NCBI): domain Eukaryota; kingdom Metazoa; phylum Chordata; class Aves; order Passeriformes; family Furnariidae; genus Sclerurus; species Sclerurus mexicanus. Next base: position 1,057,101 of record VWZF01006443.1, on the reverse strand, counting down.
ACAAATGGAAAGTATTTTAACCAAAGAAAGTGTAGATGCTGCAGATTGCATACGAATTGCTGGAATTGCAACTTTCAGTTGAGAACAGGGTTCACAGGGCTGAGAAAGGACTCAACCAGCTTGTGCTAGCTGTACTGCAGAGTTATAAAGAATACAAAGGGGTCCGTGTGGAAGGAGTATTTGTTAAAATTATAATTTGATAGCTATCTCCTATTTTCCTCCCTACTGCATACCCGAACAGATAATTTATGGTCTTAGTATCCAGAGTATGGTCATCTGGCATTAAATGAAATTTAAAAGAAAAACCTACAAAGCAAGTGTAAAATAATTGAACTGAAAAAAAAGAAAATTGCTTTCAGTGTAAAAAGCACTTTAACTTCAATTTTCATGAATAATATTGTGAGTGGATTGTCCAGTTATGAATATTATAGATTTTGACAATTAGAAGACTGATTTAAATACATATACACTTAACAGCTGCATTTTGCTCTAAGCACATGTTCAACCACTGAGTTCCTAATTTTGATAGCGTAGTGCTTGTTTTGCTGTGCTACAATTTTTGTCTCCTTGGTCACCATGTTATTTTTTAAGGAAGTATGTGAAAACAAAGCTCTTCCAATTTAAAAAAAAAAAAACAAACAACCAAACAAAAAAAAAAACCAAAACAAAACAAAAAACCCAAACCAAAACAAAAAACCAAAACACCCTGCAGCTCATTCTATTGCATTTGCTGATTTTAGCCCTGATGTAAAGGGTGTATTCCCTAATTTGTGCTAGGAAAAAAGAATACAGATCCCCTACACATAACAAGCAGTACTAATTAACTGCTGAATTATATCCCTGTGCTGAATGTCTTCAAGGAAATACAATAGAGCCAATTAGAGGAGACACAAATTAGTATTACCTCTGAACTCTCAGATGTAAACTTGTGGGTTTGTATAGGAAGAGTAATATGAACAAGTACCAAGCCCAATCTGTGATTTACTGACAGGGACTGCAGACCCTTAGCACTTCTCTTTCTAACTAACATCCTAGTTGCCCTCCCATCAAAGGCAAAATCAGTGTTTATTTAAACAGCATTTCTTACTTCCACTGCATTTGCAACACATGCAAACAAGGGAAACTTACTCCTCCTACCCTGGAAAGTAGTAGTTTTAACCTGCTGTGGCTCAACATTTGCAGTACAAGAGATACATATGCAGCCTTTCACTTGTTCACACGAATAAAATGTGTGATATTCTATTTATTGGTACAATCCTGCCTTTTTGAATAAAGATATGTTATTTGTTATGATGACAAAAATACTATTGACTGCTTAGATGACTACAGAACTCTTCTTTGCTAGTTGCATATTAGGTACAATTTCTTGCACGTTATAAATTTCCAGAAGCTCAGGCCAAAGTTTATTTTCAGTGGTGTAAATAGATTTACTAAGATTTGATTATAATTCTCTGAGTATTATTCAAGCAAAAACCTTCTTTAACAATGTATGTACCATAAGCCGTCGTAGGACTGTCTTCCAAACTAAAAGATAGACACATTTTTCATACTAAACTATTGAAGTGTGGCCCCAGAGTCTGTTGAAGCAGCTTTTCAGAGAATACTGCATTGTGCTGTTGATATGCCACTCCCATCACCCCCTCCAGCAGGCATCAGTATTTGCAGATTGTCTGAAAAGAAAGCTTATACTGCATTAATAGAAGGACATTCACATGAAATTAGTCCACATAAACAAGCACACGCTTCTGTGAATGAGAACCGCAAATGGCTGTTGGCATAGACAAGAGCTGAGATTTACGGAAAACCAGCCATACCTCTGCACCAGCAGCTTGGTAACCTCTGGTTCTGGTGAGCCTCCCTTCGTACTTCAGCACGACCTCCTTCGCCTGCCTGCACAAGAAGGTGGAGGTTCATTCTACATTGATCCTGTTACTCAGGCCCCATGTTTTACACAAGCAGTAAATAGTGAAGTTGTCAAATGCTCTGAAATACAGTCACGGACTGGCTCACCATCAACCCCTTTTCCAGGAACACTTCTTTCTTTGGCTGTTGAGAGTTTGACTGATACTTTAAAACCACTCAGAATTTTGACAGTATGTTACCTGAAGATATGACCATCTTCTGTTCTCATACTATGCAATGACCTTAAAAATGGCAGGCTGGTTCTCCTTTTTGGGACACAGTGAAATAATTTAGCTTACAAATGTACTACAGAACATTATCAAAAGCCTTTCTTTAGACCACTGAATAGCTGACATGCTGTTTCAGTAATTAATTGACCAAGGATGATTTCTTACTCTCCCTTTTGTGCTGTGACTCTCTAAAGGAAGCCACAGGCGTGCACAGGAGACAACTTCACTTAGAGACTGTCCACCCCCAGGCTGCTGCCTTCAGCCAGGTCTCAGATCTTCTCAGAGTATCCTCATGGCATTCTTTCCTAGCAGCTCTTAATCATTTCTGCGTACAAACCCTTCCAGCTTACAGTGAAACTCCTGAGGCTGGAAGCACGGTCACAGTCAGTGAGCCTGAAAACCTTTGTGCAGACACCTTTACCTGAGCACCCTCAGCTTCTGCCTCATTGGCCACGGCCGGCAGCGGATATTGGACATAATCTCCTTCTGGTACTGGATGTTCTGAAAGATCTGCTCTGGGTCATGGCTCTCAGCCTTTTCTTCACCGAGATCATCATCCGAGTTGCTGGTAGCCCAGCACACACCCCACGAGAGGAAAAACAAAACAAATTATTGCCATTGAGATTCCCTGCAAGCTGCTGATCTGCACAGGATCCAATCTATTAGAGCAATATAAGAGCAGAGAGCTAGAAACTTGCGTGACCTACGTTTTTTTTAAGTTGGTTAATAATTTGGATGAATTCCCCATTGCCAGGTTGTGCCTCTTTCCCTCCCCACCACTTTTTGCTCAGTCATAAATTATTCCCTCTCCCCGCCATGAATCCCAGTCTTTCCTCTCTGAGTATTTCCAGCCAGACAGCTTGTACATCACGCTAGCAAGGATCTCTATATGTTTTTCTGGAACAAAGTGCTTTATAAACATTTTGAGCAAGAGCACATAACATTCATTTATTCATCACACTTTTTATTTTGATTGTAATAATGATAAAATATTTTCTTGTTAGAATGGGGGGAGCAGATGATTCAGTTATGGTCACCCTTTGATCCTGTTCCCTGCAGAGGGGGATGGGAGTGTGGGACCCCAGACACTAAGAATTACTTCTCCCGGTAAGAAGATTCATATGCTTTGCTGCAGATTTCTGTGGATGATTATTAAATCACCTTTTCTGATGCTGTCACCACATTTGCTAAGCTACAGCTCTTGCAATTCCCTGTTAATCTATGAAGCAGCAACAATATTCATTCTTGCAGAGGCTTAGGTCTAAAAGCCCGTGGTGACTCTCCCTGAATGGCATGAAGGGATCTGAAGGACTGCAGCACCCACCAGCCAGAAAGTTTCCCATTTGTATTGCTATGTACTTGTTGGGAAAGTTCCCTGCAATTTTGTTGAAAAAGTGACACCTTTTAATCACTTAAGAATAAACCATAACCTAATCCATGCCATGTAAGAACATTGACATACTTCATCAGACCACTGATTAATCAATCCACAGTCACGGCTCTTCAGTCACAGGGGCATTCATGGGAAATTTATAATTACACAGGACAAGAATAAAGAGATTTCTTACCCTGCTACACCCTGAACTCATCGGAGTTGCACTGCTTTATGTACAGTGTTTATGTTTCAGTATGAAGCATGGCTTTTGGAAAAATAAAATAAAACAAAACCAAAGATGTTTGAAATACACCCAAAAACAGAGAGAAGAGGGATTTTTCTCACACTCATTTCCAAGCTACCACACTCAGTCTAAACGAAAGTGAAAAGACAAGATCCCACTCGTGTGCTAAGACAGAGCAGACTTCAGGGGAGGGGAGAGTCCCTTACCTGTGGGGTGGCTCCTGGTAGGTGTAGATGCCGGCGTGACGCTTCGCCGTGCGGTGCTTTTTGCCGGACTTGGCAGATTTGGCAGCAGCGGAGCCCGTGGCTGCTGCCATGGTGGCAGCTGCCGCCCGCCCCAGGTGGAACTCAGCGGCGCTGGAAGGCAGCTCGGAGCTCGCCGGTCAGATGTCTCATAAGCAGCCAAATGTTATTAAGCAGAGAGCAGCGAGTGCTGCGAGCCCTGCGGAGCAGAGGATCACTGCCTGGTTCTCCAGCCTGGAGAGGACCTGCTGCCTGGCACTGCCTTAAAGCCACAGCATGCAGCAGCCCCAGCACAGTGCCTCAAAGCCAGGTGCCAGATCAAGGCAGGGAACGGAGTTCAAAGGTGGTCCAGCTGCAGCCCTTGGTTCACAGCCAGTTTTCCCTTTTTACGGATGAGTTATTCCCTCAAAGCACCATCCCACTGGCCTGCTCTGGGTGATGTTCCCAATGATCGCACTGGATGTACTGTTGACATCTCTGCTTCATCTGCTTGAGAGAAGGTTCTTGCTTAGGGAAAGCAAGATGGTTTACCTTTAGGCTTCTACTAGCAGAGTAAAATGCAATATCGTTCTCCCACAGAACCTCTTGATCCTCTCCTGGACAGCCCTGACAGAATGTGATGCTCCTGCTTTCCTGGACCCCAGCCCTGACTTCTCACCGTTGCCTCCGTTCCTTATATCTCAATTCATTGGCTTGTCTCTTGGAGGTATCAAAATACCTTCTATTCAGACAAGTACAGATTACCAAGCAATTCACTTTTTCTTGGTAGTTGCAGTACCTTAATCATGCTTAATTCCATTAATTATTGTATCATTTTAACATTTACAATAAGCATAAGATTACCAATATGTTATAATAATGGTTATTCCTAGAGATAAACCACTGGAAAATGTCACCACCTAATGCTCTTCTCCCATTTCTTCAGCTCTGCTAGTTAACTAATTTTATTACAAAACTAATATGAGGCTTGGAAGGTGGGAAAGAATGGAAGAGTTTACAGTGAGTTTTCTCTTGTTCCTAACTTGGTATTTTCTCTCCTTAATAGCTCTGTGCACAGTGCAGCAAGGGTTTTGATTGCATAAATCAGTGGTCTGTTGTAGTTTACTTTTATTTGCAGCCTCTGACAAGAAAGAACATGAAGTTCCTGTAGAGAATTGCACAGGCTGCTTTTCCCCTCTGTCCTGAATTAATCTAAAATATTGCCACTTGCTGAGAAATTTTACTTTTCCATTGTCCTATACTTATTGAGTTAAATAATTAAAGGGCTAAGTAATCACAAGCCTTATTATTTTTCCTTGTATGGTTCTACAGTATTGAAAAAGTAAGTCCATTTGGTGTAATTCACTCCATACTTTTTAGATGGCAAGTATGGACCAGATAAAGGCAATTCTGCATTTCCAAAATGTAGCTCACAGTAAAGCCCAGAGTTCACTTGGTGTTATCTTGTTTGAAGCCTTCCCAGAAATCTGGGAATTTCATTAACACAAAGCAGAAGAGCCCCAGAATTGTAAAGAAATGCCTCTATTCAGAGTTCAGTAAAATCAGTCAGCTGCATTCCGCACCACAGAATGTCATATGATGCATGACATTTAAGCCTGCTGAAACCCACTTACTGCACGGGTTTTTTTTCTGCGAACAAAACTCTCTAGTCCCAACATCACTCTGAGCATCTCTTATACCCACCTCCTTTAGCCACAGTAGAGACTGAAACTGTGGACTCCAGTTTCCAGCTTCCCAAGGATGGACCACAAAAAATTTTAGTCTTTCTGTGCTGTGTTTTATTATTTTTCATTTGAAATCTGCAAAATAAAGGCTGTTACAGCTTTGATATCTCAATCTTTCTTTACCACTCTTAAATCCACAAACCTTTGAATGGCTTTCCTATTTGGCTTCCAGTTCACAGGACAAAAGAAACATCCTACTATCCTCTCTGTGTCAGACCATTCATCAAGTGAAAGCAAACATCCAAAAGGAATGGGTATCAGCCCAGAAACACATCTCCATTAAAAGTCTTATCACTTCTTTCCAGCTGGAAAAACATAAGAACCACTCTGAGTGCACGGAACGCCCTTTAAAGCTTTGATGCTTAGGGTACTGCAAACACACCCACATCACCACTTTTTTTGACCTGTCACAAGACATGCTTTCAATTCTATAACTTAAAAGCAAGAATATGTTAGTTCAGATGTATTTCCTTGGCTGTAGTTATTTTTCTTTGCATCTTAGCCAGTGGCTCAGCACTGGGGGCTGGATTCTGGCGCCTTAGCTCATGAGAATAAGTGCCTCTCTATTCAGGCCAGTCTACTACAGTCCATTAGCTGCCTGCTTATTCCAGTCATGTGAAGAAACATTAATCTCATGTTGCAGATAGACATCTTGCTAAGGAAAATTCCCCAGAAAGCAGATTTTGACACAATAACATTCTGAATTCTCCAGGGAACATAAGCTAAATCTCCAAAAACTGAGGAGAAAAACACAGCTATTTACCCCTCTGTATGACCATTCCTGCTTCATACTTTTCCTTGAGATTTTGGATGCCCTACTTTTCATTTGAAGGAACCACAGTGAAGGGATTAAGACTTAACATGATCAGTGGTTCCTAGGGACTACTGCATTTCACAAGTAAAGCAGTACCCTTTCATATGATGGTGGTACAGCGCTACCAAAACCATTAAAACACTAACATTACTGATTTACATAGATTTAATTGGCTAGTGTATATTAAAGTGTCAACAAGGCAGATAAATTTTGTTTCCCTTTGTTAGAAAAAAAGCTGAAAGTCTAAAAAAACAAAGGGACATTTTAAGCCTGACATTTATACAGCTCTAATACTGGCAGTGCTCAAGGCACATACATCATACAAAGTTACTACCAAACACTAAAAGCACAACGAGCAGCAAGAGACTTATGAATTCAGAGCCCATCTGACAGAAGGGCGCAGAGTGCTTTGTAAGAGAAAACAGAAAGCAGCCTTCAAGAGCTTAGCCCGAAAGTTGGCGACATCTTCCATTGCTCGTGATCCCTGCAACAGCCTCTTTAAAGAACTCAAGTGTTAATTCAGACCACAGAGGGTTTTGGTTTTGCTTTTCAACTTAACAAGCAGTTTAGCAGCCAGAACACCCAGCTGCCCATTTCAATATGCTCTATTGAATCCAGAAACCAACTGGGGTTTGGTTTTACTCTGAGTGAATACTACAGGAGTTATAGATTTGATTTCAATTGCCATTAACTGGATGTAAAACAGGACATTAGCCTTATACTGCAAAACTTGCAGCAATCTGTGTGTAATAGGAAGCCTCGCATTTGATCCATAGGATCATTTTGCATTTTCAAACACTTCTCCAGGATAAAGCTGGGTTGGTGAACTCTTACTGAAAATTCAGGGAAACAGTAGGCTATATTCCTCCCCCTAGCTCTATTCCTATAGAGTTACAAATTTTACCCATTGTTCCAGCACTGCAGTCAATGCTGGGACCTTTTCAAAATCTCCCTGCTTGGGAGGCTGACAACATTTCTGATCCCAATTTCAAGATAAAAACTTAAGAAAGGGATAAGTTTTCCAGTCATCTCTGTAATAAAGAGAATGTTGTCTCTCCGGATTCTTGAGTACATAAAACAAGTGGGGAAAAAAAGTATTTGGAAGCACTGAAAAAGATGACTTGTGTATCTTTAAGTGAACTAATTATCACTAAAACTTCCAATGCCATAGAAACCAGTGATGGTAATGATGCTGTACAGCATCCAAGTTTGTGTGAAAACACTGAAACTCCTCTATAGCTTCGACATTTACTTTTAGAGCTGAAAGAACTAAGATCAAAAGGAATCCCAGCTGGACTTCAAAGACAAACATTCCCTGCTCAGATTGCAATCTCAGCTCACCTGTTTAGTCCCCGGAGATGATGTAGACATCTGGACATAAAAGCAGTTATGGGATTTCCAGGGCAACGATGCCAAAGCCATCATCTTCACTTACCGAGAGTAAAATTGATCTACTGAGCTTGCTTAAATCATTGTCACCCCATAAGATTGTTTGGACAGTTTAATTTCATACAGTAGGTCTCGCTCTTCAATTTCAGCACATTCATAACTCTTGCTGACATTTATCACACTTGGATCAAGGGGAATACTCCCATTATGGTTCAATTTTCTTTGTGAATTCACATCCCACATAAAAAAGATTCCATTTAAAAAGCTCCTCCTGTGCAGTTAAGTGATCTTACAGCATCATAAGATGACTATTTTTATTCTTGGATGACTAGCATGACTATTAAAATATACATTTCTGTGGCAGTGCAATCCACGAGAGAGTATACTGAAATCAGAAAATTATCATTATCTTTCAGACACCGAAGCTAAGACAGCGACTAAGGACAAAAGGAAGGGAAACAAAGAGGGGCTAAAGATAAACAGGAACAGCCCCATGCTGAGCCAAGCACCCACAGTGGGACAGAGCAGACCCCAAACAGCTTTTACAGTTCAGCTCATTGCATGGCTTGCAGCACTGCCCTGGCTTGCATAACACGCTGTCCCTGGGACTTGCAACTCTCTACTTTCAGGTGACAAAAAAGTAATTTGACACCACCAGAAAACTTATTTTTCCAGGAGCTTACAGAGGCTGTAGCTTTTTCTGCCATGAGGGAACTTGTGTTTGTGCAGCTTTGTCTATCCAGCAGTACGACGTGCACCCCGCAGACGTGCATTTCACCAGAGACCTTTCTGAAAGCACTGTAACCAAATTATTTTCCAGACTTATGTGAGTTGTTGCAAGCCAGACCTAGGAATCAGTGAAAATGAAGAAGATAATTTGAGAACATTTAAAAAATAAAGAAAAAAAAAGAAATTTCTCATTTTAGAAGAAGAGAGGAAGAGTTCCAGAAATTTACAAAGGTAGAAAATAACTAAATAGTCAGGGCTTTCTAGTGATGATACTAGGGACAACCTTATAACTCAAAAGCTTGGAAGAGGTGGGGTGTGTCTGGAGCAGACATACATAAAAAAATCTATTTCTAGTTTCTTGCTTTTTGTAACATCCTGAAGTTGCACTCTAATTTTAGAGAGCCTTTGGCATTGGAAATAGTAAGATTAGTTCACCTCCATTTATTGCCTAACATCTTCACAAATGAGATATTAATAAAAAATGGGAGAGGAAATCCAGATCAGCTTAATTCATTGCATAAGGAAGGTTAGTAATTCTATTACTGCATCACCTAGGATGTTGTTTAGGTACACAATAGCTAGCTCATTAGCAAACAATAATTATCATTTGTCTGAGGAAAAACCACAAATACAGCTACTCGGATTACTGTCTGCAAAGAGATGGGCTGTTCCTCTTGCTCTCCAGGATATGGCATCCACACAGTACTTGGAAAAGCTGGGTGTATCAGGCTGTGGTTACATGATCACCTGAATTCAGCACCTCTGCATAATCCTTCTGCCAATCCTCTGCCTCCCCCCACTTCCCAGATTAGTTTTCAGCAGAGCAGTTCTTTGATTCAGCTACCACTCAGAAGCACAACACTTACTGGGAGCACAAGAAGTCTGGTGGGAATGAACCAGGAGGTTGCAGGGGGTCGGGTGGGCTCACCCCTCTCAAGAGTAGCATCGATTTATGTCAAAGGTACCATGTAACAAGCACGTGAGACTCTCAGGGACACAGGATTCCCCTGCAGCAGTGCCTTGGGCAGGATGGTCAAGCTCTGGCTGGTCCCTTCCTTGGAAAAGTACCTGTTTCCTATATTAAACTTGTCTCCTCCTTTCCTTACTCAGTCACCAAACTCCTTTAGTGTCTCCAAGATCAGGCTTTAAAGAGTTCCCCAAAATCCACTGTTCTCAGGGAAAGCTGCTCATTGTCATTTTCCCCCAGGGAATTTGGAGCAAACTTTGTTCAGACCAAGGAGGCAAAGCAAATCCAGTGTAGTTTTCAGTGGCCAACATACACATCTGCTGTTTTCTTGGGGCCCGTTTCTGTTCCTCAGCATGTACGTAAGAATGCAACAAAAGACACTCAAGCATATCTAGAGTTTGCAGTATTAAAACAAGATTCAGTCCATAAACCCTGAGTCAGCAGTGCATAATGAAGACACACAATATCCTTAGGCTGGAAAACAAATCCAGCTGATAATCTCCAGGTACAATGTACACCAGGCTGGTAGTGGGAGGAACGGGCAGCACAATGGTTTATCTGCAAGGATTTTCTAAAAGGAAAAAAATGCAATTAAGAAACACATTAGTTTAAAAAAAAAAATCTCCTACCATCAAGAAACTGTCCAGAGGCAACTTTGAAAGTGTAACAAAACAGAAAATCAACGCTTTGGAGACTTCAAAACATTACACCCTTGCAGAAAACTATTCAAAACTATTCTTAATATTCTTCACGGAAAGAGAGTGTGCTGGTGGCTAAATGCTGCAGTAACAATAAAATTTGACATTTCTGCTTACTCTACCCAAAAGTCCCACCTCTGTAGCTAAGAATTATGATGTTAAGATTGATGTTCATTAAGAGTAGTAAAATGTTTTTAATTTTATACAGGCTCAGAAGCGCTGTGATGCCTGAGCTCACTACATATTGGATGACCTTGAAAGTGCCTGAGTCATGGGCAGTTCAAGCTGCAATCTATACGACCATCTTAAATCTTACACATTGCCACGTCCTTACTATCTGGATTTTGTGCATTCCTACAATGGGAGGATTTTCACATAAATTATACAGGAAATGAAGCAAAATGTAATTACAGTGTCCAACAGCTCCAATGCAGATAGATGGCACAGGGCATGGAACACAGTTCAAGAGTCAGCTTTCAATAAATGTCACCTATTAGGAAAAATCTAAATGAAACATATATCACTAAGCCACCTGCCTCTAAATTATATCATTATCTCATCACTGGAATAAGCCGTTATAAGGTTACAGCGATTTCAAATCATCAGCTTTCAAGCAGATTTCTCAAAGGGACTTTTCATCTTTGCTTTTACACATCACCATTTGGTCTTCAACACATACTAGAAAATTCTATCATATTGTATTAAATTGAGTTATCCCAATGAAAACATCTCCAGTAAGGTTAACCCAGACACTTAATAATCCATTAGCACCCTTACTTTTTCAACATAACAAATTTTCTCCTAATAGCTTCAATATAGCTTCTCATAATAGTCTCAAAAGGAAAAGGCACAGCTTCTGAGTGTTCTGAATTGATTCAGGATTCAGCTGAACAGTAGGAACACTGCAACGATGAATAAAATCACATTTTTGCCCCTCACTTCAGTGGATGGTAAGTCAGCCCCACAGACTTTGAATTCACTGCTCATAGCCCCGTTCATGGAAGACAACATGGAACACTCACATCTGCAGGGGGAGACCCTTTTTTGACCCATTTTTGTGGGGACAGGATCCAGGAATTTTTTGTTGCTTGCATTTGGGGGGCTTTTCCGTGTGGTCCCCTCAGTGCAAAAGGATTGCAGAAACAATGCAAAACACCATTTACAAACGTTAAGTAATCAGTAACAAAATCCTAATGCGTGTATTTTAAATAGTCTGTTCTTCCCAGGATCTCCCAATTCAAATATGAAAGCCTTTATCTGCTGCTGCATTAAATAACACCATTGAGGTTATGGAGATCAAGCAGGTAAGCCCTAAAATGAAAATAAATTCATCAAATTATGTAAGCAGTGAAGAGACTTTCTCACATACTGTGGCAATCAACATCCTGTGAGCAGACATTAAACACACGCTGGTTTTGGTAAGTTCATCTATTGTGCTCACTGGTCTCATGGTATGTTTTATATCCTTTGTAGGCGGAATGTTTTGAGAAAGCCCTGTAATAGCCAGCATGGGCTTCACTAAATTAACACATCTAAGATTTGAAATGTGCTACAAAGATGCATATGGGCAGCCTCTGAGGCTCAGCTTGTACAAAGCAGTTTAAATCTTGATAATAAAATTGTGAGTCACAACTTATAATTAATATTTAATTTTTCGTTCATATTACACAACAAACCTCGTCCAATCGCCTTTGTTTTGCTCCCCTTTCTTGTATTTTCTTGCTTATGGTTTAATCACTAAGTTCTCATCACAGTATTTAATTTTCACACATTTAAAGAAAAAGGTTCTTCTCAAGGCTTTAAGGTATGCAGTTCTTTCCACAATTTAAAAATGTTTCTAAGGTGAAACCTAAATGCAGAAATTATATCAATGGAACAAAATCGACTTTGCAGTATGTTTAATAAATGAATGCAATCACTTTGCATCATGTAAATCATCTTAGCTGTAACTAATACTGATATGTTTAATTGGGTAACTGGTTTAAATGCTTAAAGAATTAAAGTGAACCGGCTCTTAGTTAGGAAGTTATTTAATTCAGCCTCTGCAGACCTTTAGATTTCTTTTCTATTTCAAAGCACAATAAAATGAACAAGAAAACAAAACTACTGAAAGTACTACTATATGATTTAATTAGTTCTTTCAAGACACATTCTTAAAGTGATAACATGTCTATCAATAAGTTAAAAAATGATGAAAATAACGACATCTGAAAGAAAAGAAAATAAAGAACTTCAGTGAAAGTTCTTATAAGAAGTCTTACTTTTTATCAGCAAGAGGATTTTCCTTTGAGGCTCCATTTCTATTATCACACAATGAGTCTTCTGCCATCACAAACACAGATGTTCCCTTAAGTCAGCACAAATGCCAAAAGCTCTTTGTCTTAATATCCACTCTGGAAGGGCTTCTTTGTTAATGAGGATGTATTAGCAATTTATTAAGTAATGTTCCTGCATCTGCTGCTGGTCCTTAGCCTTTCTCTTCCATGTGATCCAAGTCAAATACAACACAAGATGAGCCTGGAGGAAAGCAAAGCGTATAATCTTGTAGGCAGCAGTGCAGTGGGGAAACAGGGAGAGGATTGCATACTGCTTTTATTTGTAACATCAATGTTTATGTGTGATGAATTTGCTGCATCTGGGGGCGATGAATGGGCTGAGGACCACTTCACCTGCAGGTGACAGTAGGCTGAGTGCAGCTGTAATGCTGTAGGTAAACTGGATTTGGTGGCCTGAATTAAATGTGTTGTTATCTAATTTCACCATTAGATGCAGTTTCCAGATTAGGGCTGGGGCAAAAGCTATTCCCATCTCTCATTACACATATAAGCATAAATTGCCATAAAGGACAGTGTGTCTCGGAAAACTTATGGAACTCAGTATTTCCTTCTCTGGTGGAGGATTCTGGCAGTCAGGCAGCTTTTTGGGCCATTTTTTCCTGCAGAGAGAGCTGAATGCTCCACCGTGTGGCCAAGCTGCTCCCTTGTACACTGCTCACTATCAGGTTCTTTTGGGAAATGTGTTTTACCTTAATAAAATTTAGATGAACTCTTGGGAAAGCAAATAAAACATTGAAAAGACGTTTTCAGCCAAAAAAGCCCCCACTCCAGATACAGTCACATATATCTGGTTAATTGCAGAGCAAACTGGGAAGCTGAGAAGCCCAAGAACACTAAATAGGAAACTGACGTGAAAGTCTAGAAACAATTAAATCCCCATTCAAAGTCCAGATCAGCATTTAAAACTCAGAGACCATTTTTTTGATTTGTTAATAAGGAGTGAGCAATTAATTAGGGGAAGGGAAAAAAAACAAACAAAAAACCAAACTATGTAACATGCAAGATACTTTTGTTACCTTTTTTTCTTCTTCTCTGAGATACGTGCGCTGCATCACTTTTTCATTTAGCGTTGAGTTTTTTCCTTTACATTTAATATCAGAAACATTAAGAATGGAATGGTGTTTAATTTAAACTTTTTGCTTAATTCTTCAGTGAACTTTTAAAGCACTACTTCTTCAGTATAGCAAAAATATCTGCAGATGACTAGAGAAATTAGTAATATTGTTATTCACATTTATAAATAGGAAATCTAAATGCAGGGATATTTACGGTCCCTTTCTTAGCCTACTAAAGGTTTTCAGTGTTTTTCCAGTGCTTGCAAAGGGCTTTGAAAATGCTCTAGTGCAACAAAGGATTCCAGCCATTGAGACCTTGAAAATATTGTTTATAGGATGAGGAATCCAATTCACTGACCATCATGGAGCAGCTGAAAATGTGGGAATGTGGTACAGCTTTCTTCAGAGTCTGGTGCCACACCCTCTGACCTAGAACAAACTAACACCTTTAGAGAAATAACGTGTTCTGCTGAAAGGTGAAGTTCTCACAAGTAATTAAATGTTTTTGATACAACAGAGTGATCTGATTCCAATGACTAATGTGTTTCTTAGAAATGTGACTCCATTGTCTATTTGTTATAGAACTGATTTATTTCTTCTCGTAATGGTGAATAATAAAATCAATGTATTGCAAGTGCCAGAACATAAAACAAGCTTAGAGTGCAGCCCAAGTGATCTGTCATGTTCATAGGAATTTTTCAAGAAGGTAAATGAGACTTAAGTTGAAACAGCAGCAACATTTCAAATACCAGAGAATTCTTCTGAAATTTACTTTCTCAGATCATATGTATAATCCACTGTTTACTTATTGTGGGAAGTATCCTCAAAATAAAATCAAGGGGGTGATGCATTCGCTACTGAGTGGCCTGCTCTTCCTGCACACCCAAAGTAGACATATTCTGTAAAACATAAATTTTTCAGTACTAGGTCCAGACATTTAAGCTATTCTGTTCAAGCACAAGAAACTAATCTGATTTTCTTGTAACCTGATTAGGAATTTGTAACATGACCTAAGATAAAGAAACCAGATCAATGAGATTAGGAACCTGCAGTTCTCTGAGGAAAAAAAAGCCAGCTAAAATAAATCCACAGACCTACACAGAGACAAAACAACTGGAATCTGAGATGAACATAGCTAAATGAGGTTCTGTCATTTGAGATGACATGCACTGATTTCCTGGAACATTTAACTTTAGTGTGAATTGCTGTAGATCAGTTAGAAACCAAGAATACCTGAAAGGGAAAGGCTGAAGTCACTGGATCACAAATCTCCATTTCAGAAGGTGAAAATTCTCACACACCCATTCCTGATGGTCTCACTGTGGCCAGTGCAGCACCTCACAGGAAATTCCATAATGCAAAGAAAAGATAAGGCATAAAAGCAATGCCTGAAGTGTTTGTCTCCTGACTAAGGGAAGTGTCTGCAAGAGACAACTTTATAGAAGTGGGAAGTGTAGCAATGTAGCTGCCAGACAGCAACAGGAAGAACTGGAGGGGAACAGGTTGCATGAGACCTGTTATTTCAGCAAATAATATGAATGACACATAAAGACAAATTATCAGGTTAGGACAAGTTCTTGAGAGACTCTCAGGAAAAGAAGTTACAGGGGAGATGTTGAAAAGTCTAAAGATTTTCTTTTAGTAACAAACATCTTTGAAAACTTGGATAGTCACATCCATAATTATTATACTCTTGGTAATAGCAGTTCGATTTAGCTCTCATATCTCATCCTACATCTCAGATCCTGTTGACAACTGCTTAATCAATTTATGTTGCTTTTTTACACAGACATAGCGGGGTTGACTGTTTAATCCTTTTTATTGCAAGATCATCTGTTGGGCATAATAGTCTCTGAGCGTTTGAGTGCTAGCACAAACTGCAATTCCCTAATCAAACAGCAAGAATAGTTCTATTTTGAAAAACAACCTCTTCTGTGTATGCATTTCTGAAGCACAGTTGACTGCTCAGGGGTGGACCAAAGACACAGAAACCCGAGAAGGGAACAGAGGCTGCAGCTTCTCCAGCTACTCAGCTCTTCAAAAAGCTTTTAACATGAGCTTGTGGGAACCTTTTGCCATGACCTCCCAGAACGGTGCACAGATAATCCTGGCTTCCAGTTCAGGCATTTGCTCATGATAAACCACATGTATGTTCAGAACAAAGGTATAGATCATCACCAAGAAAACATTTCCACTCTGATCACCATACCAAGGAAACAAGGTCACTAGGAGACAAACCTGGGGTCTGGAATCCTCCCATTGTCAAGTTAAACATGGCCAGATGACCTGAGGATGGTGGCGACGGGCCAGCTTGCCAGGGATCTGCAGGAACTTGCCCTAAGGAATTAAAAGAAAAATTATGTTCAGTGTGATGTACGTATTTCTACCCAGCTGGGTTAACAGCCTGTGCTACCTTTCTGTCCCAAACTGCCAGAGAATCAGTAGGAGCAGAAAGGGAACTTTTGACAGGAATACATAACTTTGTCCCACAATGCTGGCAGTGGGACACAGAGGTAAGTATAGTTAAAAGGCATTAAGAATCCTTAGAGAATTCACGAAGTGAATGGCCTATACCTCCATCACTTGATCCTGCCAGGACAAATAAGTTTGTGAGGGAATCTTGCTTGGTCTCTGCCTTCCTGTAAACTGAATACACAAAACCCTCTGGAAAATGATTGCTATTTCCAGGTAAGTGAGCATCCTTTCTTTCACTGATTTGCAGAGAAAAAAACTGCCAAGACGACATAGAGAGGAAGACAGTAAAACAGTTATGAAATAGGAAATACCATCCCCAAGCCGAATTTGGCTGGTTAAGTTGGCAGGATGGGAAGAGAAAGGGTATAATCAGAGAGAACAGGAAAACAGAAGGCATCTTAGTTGAGGGGAGGAAGAAACAGAAATAGACTGTTCAGCCTCACAGCCTCTTGGCACCGGTGTCAAACGTGGACAAGCCTTACAAGGCTCCTTTGGGAAGTCATATGCTCTGCCATAACACTATAGAAGTTGCTTCAGCATGAAAAGGACCTACTGTGACAAGGAGGTAAAGCCTAGAAATGCAAGTTTACCAACAAGGCTGTGCTGCTGCCTAGCTGAGCGTCCCTCCCTGGCTCTGCCTCGGTGACCACGCGCAGAGTCCCCGCGAGGTGGCTGCAGAGACTGCGGCATCGCCTCGAACGTGTGCGGTCTCAGGCAAAGGGCGCAGAGTATCTCAGGGCCACCCCGAAGAGTTACTGCCATCAAAAATGCAAATCCTTCTGATGTTTGTCAAAATCTCAGTTAAAAGGATTTAAAAAAAATCAAGTGAAACAATTCTCCCTTTTCTTATTATAATTTTTTTGGCTTCCTGTTTTGCCTTTCGCATTCAGTTTTTGGTTATGTGCTGCACAGGATTCAAATCATCAGCATCAGATTATTTTTTCTTTTTGCTTTTTTGAAATAGATACATATTTTTTAAATCTTATGAAGTCACTACGTTTCTGTCTTCTGTAATTAAGCTTTATTTTGTTGATTACACTGCTAGTCAAACCTCTCATCTTTGCCATGTTTGGCTGTCATGGGCTGTTCACACCTGGTCACTACAGCACCCATCCCTTTTAATTTTGCATTTTTTGGTAATTGCCTATTCCATATCCTAGCTTGACACCAGCTGTGGGTCTTAAGCTCTAATTCAGCCAATGAATATGTGCATAATTCTGAACACAAGCTTGAGTATGAAAAGCTCAGCCAGTCACCTAGTCCTGGAAAGCTTGCCCTGACAAGGAAGATCAACACCACCTAAACAACAATCGGAGCCAAGGACTCCTGCTCGCTCTGCCTGAACATGAACAGCTGAAATCTAAGTTCTACTTCATCTGTCTGAAACAGTTTTAGCATGGGTTTCACAGAAACTTTAGTGCAGGGAGATCTATGTGGCCCTTTCATAACCGTAATTCTCTGAGGTTTGAAGGGCATAAAATTGATTTTAGCCTGAGAACATCTTCTGTAACAGATATTAAATGTCACACAGCCCAGAATCCCTTTTTTAGTCTCTGTCTAATAACAGCCTTCGTTTGGAAAGTTCCACAGAGAAAACCTACATAAGGCTTCTCCAAAATCCATCTCTATCCCACTCTTGGTTGAAACCCGGCTCTTTATCAGATTTCTCTGCCATTCAGAATTGTTACACTTGCTTAAATCTATTAAGTGTGCCTATATTAGAGCAAACTTTAGGCTAAACAGTAAACCAAAGCCTACCTGTTTCTACCCAGTCAGGCTTCAGGTGTGATTACTTACAGATTTACATCCCCTCCTTCCCGTGCACCCATTTTTCAGACTGATTCTTCCAAAGTTTAGTCAATATCGATGCCAGCCTCAGCCACAACTATTGTTGCCATTGCCAACTTTGATTTTCAGCTAGGTCAAAAAAAAAAATCCTATTTTATCCTTTGAATGTGCCCAGCCATCAATAAAAAAAAAAGAATAACTCTACCCTCACGCACATATTTAGTACCTTTGGGTTTTTTATATCCTTTTTACAGCCCCAGGATGGAACAAAATGATTCAGTGTCAGATTTCAATGGACCTTGTTCTTCCGGAAGAAAAAAAGGCTTGGTCTAAATTTTGAATATGCATCAAACTTCATGGCCTCATCTAAACCCAGACCCTTAATTTGCATTATTACAGTGTATGCAAAGTAATGTAAGTCACACAGATATTGCATTTGGGGAAGGCCACAAAGACTTTGTTTTAAGCCCTGAATGTGCACATTTAACCTTCTGAAATCAATTTATATAGCCATTACTAGCTCTTTTTTTCATGCTTGTGGATTTGAGGCTTGGCTCTTATTGAAGGGTTGATTGATTAATTTCAACATTGCAAAAGGCCCATTTAGCCAGGGGGATATTTCTGGAGTTCACTTTTCTAAACCAGAAAACAACCATAAGAGTACATTAAAATTATCTAATTTTGAAACTCTGAACCTTTTCCTGAGAACTTGCATATGAACATGTTTCACATTTGTTTTTTAAAAATACTTTCAGTCATTGCATCACTGAAATTAGACATGTATGATTTTCCCCTGTTTCTTATTATAGAATAATAATAAGGAGATTCTCTTGTAGCCTGCTGGCAATTTACAACCTCTAACAGGTGAGAGAATGGAGAGAGAGAGTTGAACAAGGTCTGGAAGGTACCATGTATAGGTTGAGGTTCTAGACCTGTGCATAAATACATAAGAGACAAATTCAAAACCAGGCAAACAAATTATTTTAGAAAGTTCTCATTATTGAAGCAGAAATGACAGTTAATCCCTTTGCTTCTGTTTCCCTGGGAAACCATTCCATTAATGGAATTTCTCTCCAAGAAAAGTTAATATTTTATTAATATTTTATTAGAAATTAAATCAAATTATGATCACTTTAAGAAAGTAACATAATTGCAATTTAATTTCTCTTCCATTTTCCTTTCTAATTTAATTCAATATGTGATAAAGAGTGTGAAAATGGCAGGGGATGTCTTTTTTATATCTATACCTCTTAGTTGTGAGAAAAGGACTGGATAGTAGTAAATATTTGGGGAAACTAAATCTTAAATAAAACCTAAACAAGAAAACATGTGACACTTTCATGTACAGTTCACAAATCAGCCTTTGAGTTCAAACAAAGTGCACTGCAACATTCTAAAATTTCAGAAAGTAGTGATAATGTTTTGTCTAGGCTTGGGAATAAAGGAAGCTGTTAAAGAAAGATTCCTCAATGAACAGAGATGAAGAAACTGTATCATTAGATGACGTATGAGAAAGGAGTTACCTCCCCTGCTCAATAAATTACTATTTTTCCCTTTCACAGAAATCCTGTAATAGTTCCCTGTAGAGGTTAAAAAATCCTGCTACAAAACATTTTTATTTATATATATATATATATGATGACACATGAATTTTAAATTGTTATTAAACTCTATTCTGAAACATTACTTTTGTATCCATTTGTTTTAAAATCACAACCTATGCTGCATGAATTTAATTTTTCTGCAAGTGATACATTAATATTTATATATGTATAAATGATGAAATTATGGAAATCAATAGAATATTAAAATGACTGTGATATTGTGTACTTTCAGATCACTTATATCTGCTGTCTGAAAAGGCCATATCAGATGTGCTCAGCAGATTAATCAAGTGCTGTAGGCTTTCTAATCATGTAGCAAAACAAGTGACATAAAGAACAAGTGCACTATAAATACCAGTGATGTTGTTGATCCCACCTACTCGTCTCCAGAATCTGCTTTCATACCCTGAAGATTCTACAGCTGATCAGTGTAACAGAGTTTTTTCTCCATTGAGAAGCTCACCTTTATTTCAATTCAATTGCCCTTCTTTATGGTCTCATGATTTTGTATTCTTAAAAAACCTTAATGAATGTTTGACTAATTCTCACCTTCCAGGAGGCACAAGAACGCTGAAAAACACTTAGAGATGCCCATGAAAAACATCCCTTTTGGCAAGGTTACTTGATGTTCAAAGGGGATAGACTTATTTGTTCATCCCTACCCCTGAGGTTATAGACAAAATACCAAGATCTCTTGGGAAAAGCTTAGCTGATTAAAAGAAAACTAAGCAATGAACAAAAGACAACACTTTGACTGAAAATAAATCTTGACTAGTTGGGAAAATGTACACATTGAGAGTAATTCCCTCCCAGGATAGAAACATAAACCAACTTCCAGTCAACAATCTGTCTCAGGAATTCTGGTCTTGGGACAATTCTGGTAGACTGGCTGTGTCGTGGGTGAGGAGTATGGGACGTGCTCTACAGCAGTTCTCTTCTCTTAATTTTGTTTAGGAAACCAATGTCTCTTCCTCTGACATGGACAGCAGTGCCCTAGAGGTGGCTAACTCATTCTTACATGTTCCAAGAAGTATCTGTACATGAAAGAGAAGCACAGTCCATCCCTTATTTGGTTAATTAAGCAAAAAACCAGTATTAGCAGCTTTGAGAAAATCCAAGACAAATTCAAGCATCTGGTATTTTCCACTCATCTCTTCATTTGGGCTTTCTTGGCATATGAGCTGTGTTTTTGGCTGATTTCCACTACAAGCAGAGAGCTTGCATTACAAGAGAAGTCAAGAAGTGTCCTCACTTTCCCACCGTTCATCCTCACTTTTTTCCAAAAAATCAGTGATAAGGCCAGAGTAATCTCTTTGGGCTTCCCAGGCATAGCAGGACGTCTGAGTATCTTCTAAAAAATTTATAGTATATACAGTTGCAATATTTTTGACATATTTTCCCTACACATCAAATTACTTGGGGAGTCTTGATGGCTCTTTTGGCAACTTCTCTTGCTGCCTCCTCAGTTACAAAAGGCTGTTTTTCTTGTCAATCCTAGTTGCATTTGTGGGAAAAAAAAAAAAAGCCAAGAAGAGATTGCCAACAAATCAGCAAAAGAATAAAAACCTCCTCTCTTCCTCCTCAAATATTTTCGTGTCTACACTCTGTAAAAAATTGTGTGTTCCCACATTTACCAGGGGTTGCAATCGTTACTGAAAAAGGAAAATTTCATATTACTCATCTTCAAAATGATGGTGTGTGAGAAACATTCGGTCTCAACTGGCTAATTTGACTTCACTTGATCAGGAATACAAGTTTACAGTAGCTGATGATTGAAATAAATAAAACCTCTTTCTTGCACATGAGGAATACAGGTCTTGCACACTTTAAACAGTTCCAGCTTCAGTAAAGCAAGACTACAGTGAAATGTAGTTTGGGGTCTCAAGTATAACACCAGAGGAAGAAATCACAGCAATATAAATTAGAGTTTGATCTCCAACACAGACAGTTTAATAGGCCATGATTTAGCAAAGCATTTAAGCAAATGTTTAAATCCCATTGATTTAAGTGGGATTTAAGTACATATTAAGTGCTTGGTTGAATTGAGGCCATACTGTGAAGGGACTCTTAGAACAAGGAAAGCACAGTAGGCTTTGGGAATCTTTATTTACAGCTCAGATATTTAACTTTGCAAATTTGGCTTGGGAACCTGTATAATGCAAAAGGAGCCAAGGACAGACTGCAAGAACATTTGGCTGCCCAGGGTCACTTCAGGATAATGCAACATACCAATATGGGATGGGTTTAGTTTCTAAAATACTTTTATCTTGCAATTTACCACATATAATTTATAATTAAGGTGGCTTGCCTGAACGCGTCATTCAGCACTTTGTCGTACATGCAGATTTCTGATGCTGCCAAATTTCTTGTGCTCTCATTTTCTCCTCTCCCGTTTTTCCCTCTCACTTTTAACCCCAACCTTCTGGTTGCAGGGTGAGGAGGAGGCATATGGCATTTGCTGTTTGTCAATCAACTCTCACTGCAGAACGAGAAACATGAAAAGCTAAAAGCAACAAGTGCATCATCCTGGAACATGAAAATGTGGTTCTCCAAGAGGATCAAACCAGACATTTCATCTCAATTAAAGGAGTGCTGTTAAAATTACATCATTTATCTCATAGGTGTTGTGAAGGGATATCAAAACTGTTTTGTCTATATCTACTTTGCTAAATATTGTATCTGTAGCAAAGTAGTCTACTGCCTATGGGAAGACTTTTAGTTATTCTTTTGTCTTTTCTCCTTGACTCCAGATATTATACAAGTTATCTAACTCTACTCACACTACAACAGAAAACTGAACTATTTTTGCAGAGCTGGATTTTGATTTTGGGGACATTAATAACTCCTGTTGTCAGTTTTTCTTTTTGGGAATAAGCCTATTTCCGGGGATGCCTGGGAATCTTGGTTTTCTTGATCTAATTATAGCTAACAGGAAACAGTACATTATATCATGTCCAAGTGCTGCCATTTGTAGGGAAATAAAGACTTAAGGTTTTCTGAAATTACCAAATCATATTTTGAAACAGATTACTTTTGGGCCAAGTTCTTATTTAGCAGTATACTCAGACATATTAGAAACCTTTTTCTTGGTACTATCTTCATGGCAGGTCCAAATTAAAACATGACCAAACTTCAGACATCTAAAAGAAAAAATCCCTTTAATTTCACTGCTCAGGCTTGGCTTATTTCTAATAAACATTTAGTTGTATAGATAACACTGTAGAAATCAATAATATCCATAATTCCATAAATAAATAACGAGTATTTGCTGTTGGATAAAAAAGATGAGCAATGTTTTTAAGGCATTTAATTTGGTGTGTGGAAAGCATCCTGGCAAAACTAATCCCTGATTTATAAATTCAATTTGCAGATTTGTGCTGAACAAGTTTGTGATAATGCCACAAGTTAATCTTACTCCTACCAGGGGGCAAGTTTTTCTGAAAATCATGTTTTATTCCAGAGAAGATGCATGGATCCGTTTACAGTACAGCCACTACAGTCAAAGTACACACAAATATTCACACAGTGCAAAAACGTTTCTCTGAAACAGTGCAAGGCTAATTTAATTACATGATAAACTGACTTTTCTGTCACTGTATGCACTTCTTTTCCTGGTAATTAAACCCTGCTAAGGAAGTTGCATCAGCCAGTGAAAATCCTGACCTTTGTGGGTGCCTGTGGAGATGAGCAAACACAGCCCTCAGCTCACAAACCATCAGCCCTACTTGTTGTCACCTGAGCATGTGCAAAATACTCTAATTCCATTACACAGACTTGGTTTGGATTTCTTAGAACTGTGTTAATCCCAGCTTGAAACGCAGGACACAGCAGTCTCTGAGCTGAGGCCAAATGTGTTTCTAATGATTAGCAGATAAATTAGGGAAATACCGAGCCTATTAAAATGAGCATACTCAGGAATATAATTGCATAGTGAATGAAATCATTCCTTTCACACTGATTAAAGCAATAAAATGGGATGATGGTTCGTGCTCTGAAAGTGTATTACCTGATGTTTCATCATAGAGGCTGCCAGAAAACAAAGAAGATAGAGTAACTAAGCTTTAGCAACAACACTCAGAATATTATGACTGCTTATAAAAGGGTCAGTGTTTCACTGTAAACACTTACCTCAAGGCAAATTTTTGCACTACCCAACATGTAAGTATTTACAATGGAAAGAAGCTTAATTTTTCTTCATTCTCAATCATGACAAAACACATCGCTCTCATTTACCTCCTCAGTCAAATCCAATCTTTTTGATAGTAGCATAACATGGCTACAAAAATCTGCTTTGGGAAAAGATTTGAGTGAGCAACTAAAGAGGAATATTTTTTTGCAGGAAATACTCCAGAGGTTTCCAGTACTTTTTGTTTTTACTTGCAGACTCTCCAAACAATCTAAACATCCAAGAGGTAGAAAGCAAATAGCTCGTGTAGCACAGTAATACAGTGGTTCTATGCTGGAGGGATAAAAATAAATGATTTTTCAGTAAACTTTCTGTTCAATATATTACTACATTGAGTCATTTTTTTTTTCCAGAATTGTGTTACATGTTGTCTGTCTTAACAAAATACATGCTGAAGAGGGGGTGTTCTCAGAAAATACAAACTCATATCTGATTTCAATTAACTGTGAAGTAGGAAACTCAGTAATCACAGTGGGTGTGAGAATCTTGTGCCCGTGGAGTTAAAATGTTCTCAGTAGTCACATCCCAAGTGTCTTCAGGATTCTTTTTTTTTTTTTAATTATCATATAAGTGCTTAATGATTTAGGACACCTGTCAGCATCTCTGTCCTAGAGAGCAAAATCTGGGACTGATGAGCTATAACCAGGACAGCTGCAATCAGTTTGAGTCCTAAGGAAAGGCTCAGTAAACGCAACCCCTGAGACCTGCCACTGTGTCCTGTCCTCTGCTTGCTGCAGAGCTGCCAGCACTGTGAATGAAGAACTGAAGCAGCATTTATAGAATATGTCTTTTTTCAGACCGCAGGAATCCTGAAGTACTCAAGCTAATGCTACACAGGCCTGCTTGAGCTTTGGAAGCCACCCAGCAGTTGCAATGGAGAGATCAGGAGAGATTAATTTCATCTACTGCTTGAGTCAAGTATTCTGCTTCAGGGTAAAATAGCACTTTTTGACCTCAGCCTGGTAAGATTAGACTGTTCCTGGTTACCAGAGTTATTTTAACACACTGAAAAGCTTCATTCACTTGTGGCGTTCCCAGTCCTGTTTAATATCTTTATTGATGACCTGGATCAGGGGATCGAGTGTACCATCAGCAAATTTTCAGATGACACCAAGTTGAGGGGGAGTGTCAATCTGCTGGAAGGCAGGAGGGCTCTGCAGAGGGACCTGGACAGGCTGGATGGATGGGCCAAACCCAGTGGTGTGAGGTTCAACAAGGCCAAGTGCTGGGTCCTGTCCTTGGGTTTCGGAGCAGGCAGATTGCTCTTTTCTTTTCCTTGGGTTTGTGACTATCTGTTTAAGATGATATTTGTACATTCCACAGTGATGTTATTTGGCAAAATCACCACAATAAACCAAAAAGAGTCATCATATCTTCAAAAGCAAAGTTATTTTCAGGGCAACAAATGGATAAGGATTTTGAATTCTCAGCTATAAATATTCAGAATGTTCCACGAAGTACTTTGATGTCCCATTAGACAGGACCAAAAGCACAGACCCTTCAGCTCTTCCTGCTTCTGTGACACTGGCATCAGGAGATTTTCTATAATCTTCCCTAGAAACCTTCACCTTACCCGCCACAGCTCATGACCCCTGGAAGGTTACTAAGGAACAATGCTACAGACAACAGTTTTCCCTGTAGCTTTCCTTCCATTTTATAGGTTATACTTTACGGCTGGAATGTATTGAGACAGACTTGAAAGGCAATTCCTTATTCCATGTCCTACAAGATTTATACTAGAGCTACAATTCTATATAGACATTTCTGCTCATGTCAATGCAAGCTGTAGCTTACTTGAAGATAACACAGTGTGACCATATGAAATCCTGTTAATAGTTACTTAGGAATGTAAAACAACTAAATTAAACAACTATCCTTATAATCAAAACCACAATAATCTCTATAATTAGAGTTTTTTTCTTTTTTTTTTACATAGCAAAACAGCAAAAGACCAAGGGTTCTCAGACACTAACAAGAATCAAGAACAGAAAATAAGATCATCTATCTTTGTTTTACCAACAATTTTTAGTCTCAGAGACTAGCAAGTCTGTGGAAAAGTCAATACGCAGACTTGCGGGCACCATTATATAATTTCCTGTTGCTTTTCCAAAAATCCCATGATCATTTAATGTGGCACTTGCAGGAAATACATAAAAAGGAGTATTGAAGGCAGAACTGCAGCAGTGTGATGACATCAATATAAATAAAAACACACCACCCAGAGTTTATTCCAAGAATGTTATTGAAAACAATCAGCTGTATGAAGTCTCAGAGCCCAGGGTGGGTGTGCCCGAGTACCTCTCTGGAAGGCCATTGCCAGGGAGTACAGAAGGCAGAATCCAATAATTTAGGCCATTCTTTCAAAGAAATGCTAAGGTTGATACCTTACCAGTATCTGAAGAACCACCCAAATCCGAGGAAGGCAATGCAAATATTGAAATGAGTACAAAACCAGAGGACTATGAAGATACCCGTTTTTTCAGCTGCAGCAAGAGCAAAACATACAATTTCCTTTGTGCCAGTTATTCTATAGAGTAACAGTCTAGAGGCCTGACACCTTTATAGTTTTACTTGTGTTTGGGCATTAAGGAATGGCACCTCTGTAATGCACCGCAGTATATTCCCTGCACCAGGCAGGAGGGTCTAGAAGTTGGTTGTACCAGCTTGGCACATGTTGCAGAAATTCACAGGTCAACAAGCCAAGAGAGAAGACCACTATTTGCTGCAGTAGAGCAGCAGCAGAAAGCAGGGTGGAAAATCCAGCTCATCAGGGTTTAAGTTAACCCTGTGCTAGCACAGTTTAAACTGTTTTTGTGTCTGTGGCTGTGAGATTTATTAGTAAGGAGTGTTAATGGCATCTTAAAACAATATCCTCTGTTTGGAAGAAGGTACCTGGGATTGCTAATATTATGCCCAAATACACTCAAGACTCTAAAATGGGCTATGGACAGTAGATTTCATTAGAATCAAGTTTGAGCAATTTATTTTTAATATATGTCAAGCACTCAGCAGAGAGAAAGAGATCCCCCACCAAGTATTCAATTAGTAACAATGATCTCAGAATTGTATTCCTGCTGCCTAGGACACTCATTACTCATAAAGTACTGAGTTCTGAATGCTGTCTGAAAACACTGTCACCAAGTGTGAAATAAGGCAATGCGAGAGAATAGGGAATAATAACAACAATAATAATAACAAAAGACTTCTAAAAGTTATAAACCTATAAAAAGAAGTCTGAACATTACAAGGTAGAAAGCAGGAGGTGTTAGAGGAATGCCCATACTGGAAAGGCCTCAGGCTTGTACTTTTTATACCACCTATCCCAAGGCACTTGGAAATCCATGGATTTTCTTTAGTCTGTAGTTAGTATTATAGAACAGATCAGGTATTGCACTTCCCGTCTTACTGATTTTCAGGGGAAGCTGAAAAAATTGTGAAGGGCCGTTATAGGACAGAGAGCATGGTATCCAAACATCTGCATGAGAGGAAGGGTAATCCTTTCAGAATTCTTCTATCCCCTTGCAAATACACTCTTAACTCTTACTAGCTCCTCTGACAGCCACTGTCAGAGGTGTCCGTGTGATGCACATATCCAAGAATTCCCCATTGGCACTAAGCTTAGCTGCTTCCCAAGAACCTCATTCTGCAAGCCCTTACAACAGATCTGCACCAACATCACACTGCCCTGGCATTTCACTTCAACTCTTGCTCTCGTGTGTCACAATGTGTATAACCTCAATTAAAGTAAATAATGCTGTTTCTGTTATATTGATGGTTTATGCCTTATGACTGGAGAGGGCTCTGCTCATCAGGACTGGAAGTCTATTTTCCCTTTGTCTCTCTCTGTGTTACGCCCCAATCTGTTTTTTCTGATGAAGGCAATCAGAGACTCAAGGTGGCAATAGAGAGCTGGAAAACGCATATTCCAGGAACGTGCTATAAATATCCCTTTTGTTGCTCAATGTGTTGTTAAACCTCTTGCTAGAGAGGCCTTTAGTGTTAATCTGCCCATCAGTCTCTCAACAATTCCCGTCTAAAATTATCAATAAATAGTTTGGTCAGTAGAGAATGTTTATTTGCAGTAGCACAACTCTCAGTTTGCAGAATATTAGCTGCTTAAAACATAAGCAAACAGCCACAGTCAGGACTGTGACAATTAATTCATAACCTTGTTTTGCAGTAAATTTAGTGTTACAAGATTTATCAATATTTAGCATACTTCAGCTATATTGTGTTCCTTAAGGGCAAGCATTTTATTAGAATTTTTTTCAGTGGTGATCAGCAAAAAATTATTTTAATATGATTTTAGAAAACAAATATGCATTTTTATAAAGAGGAGTGTTTCTAGTTCCCCTTGCATGGAACCACCCTACGATGCAAACTGGACGCAGAGTTTCTGACTCAGATTGCTGTGAGCGCTGCTGTTTGCTCCCTGCCAGCTGCTGCCTTCCATCCCAGAGGTGGCAGCCTGGAAATGATGAATGAACTAATTCATACAGTCTGCAGCTATCCGAGTGTAAGAGATACATCTCATGTGCAATTACATATGTCTGTCTAGATACATGGACACATAAACTAAATTTGGTTTTCTAGCATCGGAAAGCCTCCCAAAAGTAAGGAATTGTACAATTACCACTTACCAGTATTTCTCACGTTAAATATGTCCAAAAAAAGTAACACTTTCTACAAGATTATCCTTAATTATTCTTTGTCCCTTGAAGATCTTGTAATAGTATGCCTCTTTCAGCCTAAGTGACTGTACTGGCCAGAGAATGTGCTGTGTGAAGGGCTGGGCCAGAGCTGATAAGGGTTTATCCTTTTGCTTCTGTGGACTTCACATCAAGCCTACAGCTCCTGCCAGGAGAGAAAAAAAATGGTTTTTTAAACAGGAAAGGCTAATTTCTGCCTAAGCTCCTGTTTCTGATCAGAGTAAATGTTGAAAGCTTTAAAGCTGATTACAAATTAAAGTATCTGTGTCCCGAAATGCTCGCCTAACTTCAAACAATCGGCTGCTGAGCGGGAGCTGCGGGGACAGGTGTGCCGAGAACTGACACCTACTTTGAGATCGGAAGAGGGCACTAGGGTTTAAGCTATATTCACCATAATCCCAGACAAAGAGAGGGGAAAAAACCCCAGTGAAATGTGTCAGAAATAGACTTTTATTATTCTGCTGCTTCTCTCAGATGAAGTGAGAAAACACAGGCAGAGCTGGATGGCCGTGGGACCGGGATCTGTGGCAGCTCCAGCACAGCTCAAGGTGCATGTTCAGCCGCAACCATTTACACCAGACCATCCCAAGTGTGGTACCTCTTCCACCTCCCCTCCGTCCCGCCCTGCACGGGTGAATCTTTGCGTCTTCCCTCTGCTGGGCTCGGAGCTGCAGCTGTGCTGGCAGCACACACACCACCAGGCTGACAGCCCTTCACAGGGACACCGGGCTGCCCATCCGCCCCGCAGGCAGAAGGGTCAAGAGATGCCCCTCGGGGCTCGAGAGATACAGTGAATTTTATGCTGCAGTTTAGCAGTGATAAAAAGCCACACACCCCCAACAAAAGGCCCCATTGTGTCCGGCTCTCCTTGTAGCTATAAGAGAATAATTGCATTATGATTGCTATTTGCTTTTAAATCTGATGTGGTACTTTGAAGGAGCACAACACAAATTTTCCTTACACGGGACTTGCCACAGATCGTGCACGTTCTGTGTTGAGGGGGACATTCCGTGGTGATGGGGGAAACCACTCAACACTGCAGTTTGTATCAGCCAGCTCAGCTGTTTTATCTCACTCTGCTATCAGTGGATAGAGCATTACCTGCAGAAAGAGAATCCAAACTAGATTTTTTTTCTCTGGAACGCTTTCTGTGAGAATATTTTGCTCCCCATTGGCTCTAAAGAGGATTTAGGAAGAACTGCACCACCTAGTAGTTAAAATGGACATGTAAATATCCACAATGTATCAGTGAATCCATATAAATCCAAGAGCAAGACATAAGAACAGCTATACTGGTTAAGCCAAAATATTTTTTGTGATAAAAGATAAATTCAGAAGACTGTAACAAAAGAGTGATCAACATTTTCACAGGTGTCTTCTCCCAATTCCCAGCAATTTCTGACTCAGGGAATTCAAGTCAGATGTTGTCTTTTTTGTTAAATATCCCTTGGTAGATTTTGCATGCATGGATTCCCTCCATTTTCCTCTAGAGATGAAACAAAGACCTAGAAGACCATATAGTGAATTAATTCATTTATGTTGTCACCAAAAAGACACAAAATTCATCCTTACCCTGCACAGAAGTCAGTCCATGCAGGGCTGCTAAGGACATATTTACTGGCTGTGACTGGCTTAGAGGCTTAAGATAAGCAGGGTGTCTGTAACACCTCTCTTACCTTTTGCGTCCCTTCCTTACTGCTGAACATCCGACACATTCGAATGGCCCACCTGAACCTCCATATCCACCCAAACCAGCCGAATGGGAGTATTTAGCTTTAAACTTCCAGGTCTTGGAGAAATCAAGGGCCAGAAAGTCCTTTCAGAGAAGAAAGAACCCTTTAAAGGAGCACCTCAAGCACAATTGCTGTTTAAAAATACATTTACATCTTATTAAAATGGAAAAGCGCCAATGCTGGAAAACACAACTTGCAAAACCAGGAGGACAGGTACGTATGTGTTCCAGTCTTCAGAGCCCAAATATCAGCTATCCTATACCCAACATAAGATCACTGCATTTTACCCTTCCTAACGCCATTAATTGTATCATATATTAAAATATCAAAGGATTAATTTAATAGCAAAGTTGCATCCAAACAACTTTTTCTGTCAAGTCTGTTAAATTGTAAAAGAGTTTTTGGATTCTGTACACTAAAATACCTGAATAATCTACATGACTATTCAGTATAGCCTGTATTAGCATTTCCTATTGTTAACTTACAATATGTAGACATATAAACAATGTGTATATTTAAGAGGTGTCTCACAGTCAACAAAAAATTATGCATCAGGTATTTATTATCTGGTGTGTATTCTTTTGTAAGTAGAAAGTAAAAATAATCAGGCTTATGCCTAGAAAAAAAAAGATGTTCTGAACCCACCGAGAGTAATTCAAATTACATTTTATAACAAGAAATTATGGGTACAAGAGGCCATCACTCTTTGATTTTTTTTAAATGTTGCCTTTCAAAATGCAAGATCCCTATCCTGAGTTTATTTTCTATTTAAAAAATAGTCATTATTGTGTTTTATTGAAAAGTAAGTGAGGAAAAGCTGAATTCCTTATGCTGCTTCTAAGATAGACAGGAACCAAAGGGGACTGGCACATTTATGTGTAAATTAGGGAGTAACTTCAGCAAAGGAATTAATACATTGTGTAGAATGCAAAAAAAAAATTTGTAATTAAAAATCAAAGAACAAAACATCTGGGTTTCTGAAGCAGCCTTTGTTACCAGCCTCTAGATTACAGCACCTCCCCACAGACTGACCCTAGAAAAGCTTATTAATATTCAGTTTTCCAATGTGTTTGAGCGTAACCTGTCTTTTTGTAACTAGATCCAAATCTTCCAAGATAACTTGATACCACTCTAGCCTCTCCCTTGGGCCAAGACTTTGAAATCTTATTCTGCAGCTTTTAGATCACCTTCCCAACTCAGACAAATATCTCATCTGTTCCAGTGAGAAGGTGCTAACAGTAATCTTCTCAAATCTTAGCAATAGATACACCTCTGTAGCACAAATATCAGCACAGGAGGAATCCATGTGACCTTGAGAGGAAAGGAATGAAAAGGCTGAATCACAGTGGGGTAAAGCTGCTGTACATGCCACACAAATGGGCTTTGCCAAGTAGACCCAGGCAACCTATATTGTTCACCTATAAAAATGTGTGTGTATGTGGAATATCAATCACAAATTAACAACAGAATATGCAGAATTCCTAAAATATAAATGCTGTTAACATGAAAGACCTTGACAGAACTTTTTTTAACTCATTACAATTGACTCATGACACCAATGAAGTTTTCTCCACAAATATCACAGACTGGTTATCACTTCTCTCCTAAACAATCTCCTTTTGGTTGTGTCTTTGCATTTCAAACTGAAACCAGTTCACTGAAGAAGCTAAAAATGCAGACTATCAGATAAACACAAACAATATTGTCTTCCATACAGTCCATCCCATCTTACAGAAGCCATGCCATTTTTATCTAAGGACCAAAATAAGAGCTGGATTCTCCTTGTTGCCAGTAATCCCACCTCAGAATTAGTCAGGTCACAAGTACACATCACTGAAATGTACTGTGTTACTGGGCAACTAATTCTTTACATGCAGAGCCACAGTCACGACAGCAGAGTCTGGTTACACAGATTAAAGGTAGATCTCCCGCAGAGAACTCAAATGGCAGTAACGCCCACCAGAAATTTACTACCGTTATGATTCAGGATTTTGCCACCGTGGAATGTCTGGATATTTTAGCAGAGACATTGCAGGGGGCATACTCTATCAGAACCATCCAAAGGAATTCCATTAGCCAAGAAAAAGGAATGCTTAAGGAGGATATATTCCTGACTACAGCCAAAATGATACCGATGCAGTTCTTAACGTTTTGAAATTGGTTTCCCTGTCCCTGTGGTGTAAAAGCTTGGCCAGGAGAGAAGGATTCTTGATGGTACCTTAGGAGAAGTGGGAACTGAATTTGAACCAAAGTAGGTAATTTATGGCCATACCCTGCTAATGATAGCAGCAAAAGAGTGTGTTTATTACAAACATTTAAACTTCGAGGGCAAACATTCACAAAAGTGAAAATCAATAATTTCTTAATAAAGCTGGAAAGTCAAAAGACATAAATGAATATTAATGCTATTTTTAAAAGGGAAAAGACCAAAGTTACACTAACGCAGATGTGGAATAAGAAACAAAGCAATTGAAAAAAATCATTAAGATAAAAAGGGCGGCAGTTTAGTGGGATTGATTTGCTCTTTGAAAGTCAATAATAAAAGACGCTGCCTTGGAAGGAGAGGTCCACTGAAAGGCAAATGCTCATTTCTTTTATTCATAAAACCCTGCCAAATAATAAGGACAAGTTGAAAGCTAGGGGTGTACTTCGAGGGATTGTGGCATACCCTAGGCATTAAATGGAAATAAAGACCAAACAGCATAAAAACATGATTTCAAACTAAGACTTTTAGAGAGATGAGATATGTATTATTTATCCCTGGGAAAGGGGACAGTGATTTCATAGAACTTCCTTTAAATTTAGACCTTTGGTATTTTCAAGTATTGAATATACCATCAGGAAAGGTTAGGAGCAATGTGCCAGCTTCACTGATATCATCCATTTCTATCTGATCAAGCCAATAACAGATTGGACACAGATTGATCAGAATAAATTTGTATGGAGTTCAGCTCTCCTTGGAAGAAAGCACTACATGAAGTGAAACATGAGTTCATGGTATTAAGGAAAAATGATGAAAACAGCACAGAAAAGCAGAGAAATGCTTTGAGATGGTGAGCATTTGTAAATGAAGGAACTTCCAAAGGAAGTGATAAGAATTGCCCTAACACCAAACCTTTTGAGCATACTCTGCCCCTGATGGGGGGCACTTCTGTATCAACTGCTGTAGGACAACTGAACACACACCTCAGGAAATTGTCCCAGCTCTTAGTAATGCCAGCAAAGAGGACATGAGGACATGACATGCTCCTTTTTGTATTATCCTCCTCTCAGAGCACAGTGGGGAATTGGATTGAGGGTTTAGTTTGGTGCCAGCTTGCACACAGCTCTCCCTAAAAACCATCCAAGTGACCAGAGCATCCCAGGACGGTGCCTTTTTGATCATAAAAGATGCTTTTCTGAAGACAAAAGAACAACCACCACCCACCCATCCCCAAATCCAAAACAGACTAAAACCTTGGAGAATTTACAATAAAATAAAAGCATAACTAATTTCTAACAGATCAGTGCTCTATCTTTTCAATTTTTGTCTAGCAAAACATCATCCACTTCACCTCAATTTCAATATTACACTATAGTTTGTAGCACAGTAATTGCCTCTCTGGGAAAAGATCCCCAAAAGATTCAGAAAGATGTCCCTTTACCCAGTTTAAGGACTGTGCTTATTTAAATTTTTAGAGTGGTAGAATAACTTCCATGACAGCTATTAAGATATTCTAGAGGCAATTTATAATCTTATATTTTCATGACATATATATAGCAACATCATCACAAAAAAAGGCTGATTTATTTAGCTGTATGGATTTTTAGTTTGGGGGATGACAACTTTACTTTTTAAAATCTGAGATTAAGACATCTGCAGACCTCAAAAAAAAAAAAGGAGAGAGGAATTCTCACAACTGCTTCTCTGTTGTAAATGTTGAGAACCACCACATTTACAGAGCAGTCACAAGTGTGCAAAGCTGTTCCTCATGCACAGCGGACAAAAAATAGCATTTTAGCTGATGGAACTGAAGAGTGCACAGGCTCCCTCAATGCGCCTCGTCCTTCAACCGCAGAATTTACTGCATGTTACAACATGCTAACAAAATTTGAAATTGTGGTTTCACTGAAATGTACAGCTAACCAAAAATTCCAGCATAAGAAAAACTGATTACATAAATCCAGAAAGAATCACAGCATAACTATATACATGTTTAAGAAATTGAAAAGTAATTAGGAAATCTCACCAAGACCTTGGTGGAATTAGGAGAAAATTTTACAAACTGAGGAGCCAGCACTGAGGCTGGAACAGTCTCCAGAGGGAAGGCAATATGTAGGATTGGCTTTGTAAGGCAATGCTCATCCATAACTCGGGAAATGTTTCTGGTGAGCCTCTTGGGGCAGAGACAGCTCCTCCCCCCCTGCAGGCTAAAAATCTTAAGTTTCACACACTGCTCACAATAACCATAAAAGACACTGTTAAAAAAAAATAAATTAAAAAAATCCAAACCCACTGTATTTTCCCACCTCTTAGAGTCCTGCAGTATCCCCCACAGTTCTGAATGCACGGAAGAGGTGGTAGTTTCCAACAGGAGAAAAGCAGTTACAGTAACATTATGGGCTAAATTACTTAACATGCAAACTCATTAATTAAATGCTAATGTTACCGTGCAGCCCCATGAGAGGTTGGCAACACCTGTGCACCTTAAACATCAAAGCTTGGATAAAGTCACCATATGCTTGCTATCTAGAAGAAAGAGTCATCTTTAAAAAAATATAAGTGCTCTTGCTTGACTGTGGTGGGTCTTTTAGATGTTGGTAAACAGAACATGAAAAATACTCCAGCAATGGAAATCTCCTGAAGGTGAAAACCACTGCTATACTTTGGTTGATGTTTGTAAGAAGATACTGCGAAAATACGAGTGACCTTGACCTTACCCTCATCTTTGGACTTGCAAAATGATCTCTGCTGGAAACTTCCTCACGTTTCCTTTCATGTGCCAGATCAAGACTGAGACCAATCAGATAAAGCAGCGTGTCTTGAAGGCTTGACTCGCAGCTGTCCAGTCAACCTTAGCCATGGAAGAAAAAAAATAAACAGCCTGTTTTCTTTGCAGCCTTACAAGCGCTGCATCACATGATGTGACACTAATTTCCCAGCAGTGTTTACTTTGAAGCTGACAAGTGTTAAGCTGTGATTAAAAATTCCAGATGAATGTAAGTACCTGCCACTCAGATGGGTCCCTCAGTTGCATTGTTGGCCACAGGAAAACAACCAGGAATCCACCTGCCCATTTATGTACGAAGAAGGTGCTGCAGAGACCTAATTAGAGGGTACATCAGTTACTTCCTCAGCAGATACAGAGTTGACTCACAGTCAGCCTAAGTTAAAAGCAATTAGTTATTATTTTGCCATTAGGATCAAGAATAATACAGCAGACCAAAAAAACCACCAAACAAACCCAAACAACGAACCCCCCAAAAATCACCACGGGGAATCTTGCATACCTACTTCCAAAATCTCACAAGTCTATTGTGATCAGTTTCATTCCCTGGTTCAGAAAAATAGCTGTTTTATCAATTAAGTAAAACACTTATCCATGAAACAGCTGTACCAAGAAATGCACTCACTGAAATAAATAAGCAATGTAATTGGATAACTTCAGTACCTACAGGGGCAAGTGCAACTTTTGGAGGAACTTCATGTCAGACAAAAATGACAGCTCCTTACACAAAGCATGTCCTTGATAACTATAACACAGTTGATTGTAAATACTTTGAATATGCACTTACAATTAAACAAACATGTGGTGCCTTATTATCAGGACACAAAATGGAGTTATTTGAGCTGCTTTGATGAAATGCTCATTCCAAAACCTTTTTAGAGTAATGAATCCATTTTAAGGAAAATGTAGATAAACCGTAGAGGTTATTAAATTGTAATAAAAAGATATTCTAAACATTAAATACCAAGTGAAAACACTGAGCAGGAACAGTACAGATGATTTAAATCAAGACCTAAAAGCTAGGAAGTGAATAGAAAAATTCAAAACATTTTCAATAATAGTTACAGCAAATACTCAAAACAGTTGTTTAGTCTAGATTAAATCCTTATTTGGGACATATGAGACTAAAAATGCCTTCTGATGTTCATGTGCTGGCTTTCTTTCATGGAGGAGCAGGAGGAATGTGGGAGAGGAACACTGACATTTTGCTCTCAAACACTTATTTATATGAGTAATTTTACCACATGAAGACTCCTGGTGAGTTTACCAGGACTACTTGTGTAAGGAGTTCCTCATGGGCATGACTGTTCACAGAATCGAAGCCATTAAAAGCTATTAACTCTCCTCCCTGGTAACAACATTATTTACATATTTCTTCTCAATGAACAGGCACAGTCATTAAGATGAAAGAAGGAAAAGATTTCACTGGACAATATATTTCTCAGAAGTTATTTAAATTCCAGGTGGTCAAAACTGCTATCAAGCAATGAACTGGCTAAAAGCAAATCAGAAGTTTGGAAGTCTCTTTTAATTTGCCTTTTTTTTTTTTTAATTTTGAAAATTGAGGTGGGGGGGAAGTCCCTGAAACAGCAAACATCTGTAAATTGTGAACAACCTCCATTGATTACACTTCAAGTGCAAAACAGTTCCTTTTCCCTTTCCCACACTGGGAAAAGTGACACTCAGAAAAGCGTTACAAAACAGACTCCTCTCCCTTGTTTTGACTTACAAAAGTCCACAATAATTTTGACGCAAACAGGAGCTAAACAGTATAACAGTTTACCCTTAAATTTGCAGAAAACAGCAGTCCTTCTCACTGTCATAACAATTTTCTCGAGTCACACCAAACATCCATGGTGGCGTGGGCGCCTGCTTCTCTCCAGAGAATCTCTGTGCGGTGTGTGTGCAGTGCCCCAGGAAATTCCAGGACACTCATAGAGCGGTGGAGAAAAAACCACTTAAAACCACACAGCTTCAGGGCTCGGTGTGTATTGCACACATCAGATGTCCTCTGCTGAGAGTCTTTCCCTTCCCCACACCTACTTTCTTTTAAGCTGGGAGAAGTCAATGTTGTCATTGGATGCCTCCTTGGATTCCAGTTTCCCTGTGCAAACATCACAACTGTTTTCCAAACAGGGATAGTGATGGCCTGGCACTCCAGGAGTGAGGTCAGTGCAGACTCACAGTTATTCTATTTGCACATCCACCTATAGTAACTTTTCTTCCCTTCGTGCAGCTTTTTTCTTTTTCTTTTTTTTGCCACTGAAAGTGATAGTTGGCTCCCCCAAGAGCGATGCGCTTTAAGCTACATGGTTACACTCATTCAAAAACTACTTGCAACAAGAAATTAATATCTTGTTAGAAACATGACACTGAAACGATGGCATTATAATCACGGAAAGATTTAAGCGGACATGATTACGGTAATTTATATCTCGATGTGATTACAGTAATTTGTATCTATTAAAATTAACACACATTTTAAATCTCTTGCCATGTTAATTTTTCAAAGGAAATGATATACTTCAACTTAATGATGTGAAATGCAACCCAAACATGTTACTTACTTTTCAGTTTTGTTGCACAACTATAACACAACTACAAAACAAAAAGTATGATATAAAAAGCAGTAAGTTACCTAAATGTGATCAGAATGATGTTCTGGGTATTTCTAGCAATGTTGGTGACAATCTTTTTTGAAGGATCTTCTGCATAAGTAACATAACTGTTCTCTTCCCTTGCCTTCACCTGTTGTAAATAGAACATTAAAAGAACATATCAATGTATGTTCAATCCATAGCAGTATATCCCAAGTCAGATTTTGGTTGTATGTCATTCAGATTCATCCACCTTTCCAAACTACTGGGGAGAGAGGATTTATGAAGAATAAATCTACTGAGCAATTTAAAAGAATGCCCAGAGTGGAATCTTGGTAGGATAATAACAGATAAGTAATAACAGATATCAATCCTCACGCTTATGTTCAATGGAATTTCAAAACATGAATCAGTCACCTCAGCAGCCACTACCAGCCGTGCTAGTGCTGTTTTACAGCTGAGGAAGGCGAGAGGCAGCAACAGAAGCATTTGAAAGAAGGAAGAAATAGCTACAAGGGCAGAATAAGGCTAAGTACAGCTTTTCAGACAATAAAGTGAAACTCTCAACAGCTTCTTTTCCTTCTTTTCTCTCATGTCTCCCTGTGGTATCAGGGATCTCCAAGCTGCCGTGTCACTGTTCAGAAACCGGGAAAAAGCTGGTGTTGTCCAGCTCTCCAGACTACTAACTTTTCACCCACTAGCCGATGCCCAGCTGTTAATGCCGGCCAAACACTTCCTCCTGGATTTGAATTCTGATTCCTACCTTTGGAAAAGGATGTGTAAGCAGTGACAAGCACTCAGGTTAGATGACAAGGGCAATAAAGGAAAATAACAAACCACAGAAGCAGGTTAGATGAAAAGGTCACAGGCAAAACAGTGCTAAAGTAAAGTGAATTTGGAGATGAAAAAAGAGAAGGGAGAAAAAATAGCACCAAATTCAAATTATCCCTTTTTAGCACTGCCTAGAGCCATCCCTTCCTGCCTAGGGCACACAATCAAACACTATTGATCTTCCCTAACTTCTGGCAGATTTCAGACAGAGGAGAATCAAGTTTCAAGGAAAAAAAAATCAGGTTCCAGAACCACGATACATATTTCTGTCTTCTTTCCCTGTTAGGTCTTTGAATTTCACAGGCAGGACTGAATTCCATCAATTTTCCATTAATCATCACTTTAATGCTTTACAGTAGCAAGCCAGAGCTAGCAGCACTTTTGCCTGTATCTTAAACGGGCAGTTCCAGAATATTGTACCATAATTTCACAAAATGAATTGGGGACACGGTAAATTTGTATCTGCTGTTGGCAGCAGTTTATACCAATGAGCCACTGTGCCAGGAGGCTAAAATAGTTCCTAAAAATCCAGGAGAGTGCTCTGTACAACACACCTTTCAGTGGCCGGTTTCAAGTAAGCCACGTATAACACTGTCACACTGCTGCCTGAGTGAAACAACTGAGCTTTGTTATAGGCTGACTTAAGTATGAATCATGAAGGTGTGTATTTTTAACATAAAAGCTAAATCAGAAAGACTATTTGATTCCAGATACATCATTTAAATAAATGTACAGAGCTGCTAAAACCAATTACAGAAATTATGTAGGACATACAAGGAGGAAAGGGCAAAAGTTAATTTATATTAAAATTCATTGCAAGTTGTTTTAATTTAAAAAAGTCAAATTCTTTGTTTGTCAATTTGATGAAGTACATGTTTAAAGAAGTCCACTCCTACCAGATATTGTTTTTGTATGTCTCACTTTGTAAAGTCCACACAAAAGACATATGTGGTTTATATAATTATTTTCATAAGCTTTCAAGGATTTCAGAAAATTCTTTAATAAATTGTTAAAAAACTCAGGTTAGCTCCCTTAGAAGAAACAGCAGATAACACATGCGTTCATGAATTACCAGATATTGGCTCAACACCCAACACTTCCAGCTTTCTTTGCAGAGAATATCCATGTTATTTAGCTGTTTTCAGCCGCCCAGCTTCCCCTAACTCATCTTAGAATTTCTTGCTTCTGCATCTACATTATGTATGAAGGTAATACCCTTCCTGAAGAAGAGGCTTTGATTTCTCATAAATGTACACAATAACTAGAAGAAAGGAGACCCAAACCAATAACAGCAGATTTAACCACAGTAAATCAAGTAAATATTATGGAACACATTTTACAGCTAGGTAAACTGAACGGAATTGAGCAAGGTGGTGGAACAAAGTAACAGCACTCTTGGAAATCAAAGCAAGAAATCCCATCTCAGTATTTATTTTCACTAAGCCCACCGGATATAAGCAGCACACATACGACACACTCCCTGCGTGCCTTCCCCACGCAGCAGATGTTTTGGAGAAAGGCTCGTTGCTGTCCAGAGCACGACTTGTTGCTTATTGTCAACTGCCAACAAAAAGTCACNAATGTTGCATTACCTTTTTGAAATTTAGATGAAAGAACACGCCTGTATGGTGAGAAAAAAAACCATCAAAGAGGCTGCTTTGGCTGGTTTTTTATTTTGTCATCTGCTCAACTATTAAATGGCCATACTATGGTATGTCGCAGAATTTTAGTCTTCAAAACAAACAAGTACAAGAAGCCTGTAATATGGGGATAAGTATTTTCTTTCCTTTTATTTCTTTTTTAAATAACTGATTCCTGCTAATTTTTGAAATAGCAATATACAGCATAGGACAAGAAATTACCTCTAGCTCCACATTTTTCAAGATATCTTCCCTGCCCAGCTCTTGCAATTCTTCTGTGCTGCATCACTTACAAATTCCTTATAAAGGCAATACTACAACCCTTTTCTTCTCCCACTTACACCATGAGACCAGTGGGTGCCAATAGCCTCACCATGCTAATGACTGTAAAAGTTCACAGTCTGCCCCAAGAGAGTGACTGACTAAACAATGACAAAGACAGGAAAAAAAAAAATCTATGATGTTACCCTCACTTTCCCCAAAAAAGCCACATCAGGAGGAAGGAAGACTGCTTGACTTGATACACTAAGGAATGCATTTAAATTTAAATTAAAACCTTATTATTGTCATAGAGCATTTGTACTTAAGAAACCCAATGATCAACTGAAGAGAAAATCGAAAGAAATGAAGCATGGCCTGCAATCGAGTCGTGGAGGCAGCATTCTTTAGCTGACTAAAAATGCAGATATCTCTATGTAAAACTGTCGCAGGTTTTGTTTTTCTTGGTTGTATTTGTCGTATGTTTTAAATTTTCAAAAGATTTGACTTCATGAATTCTATGTGAAATCTAATGTCAGTGCAAATTAGTTTCAATAGCTTAATGAAAAAATATACTCATAATAACGCAGCTTTCATGTGTTTAATATGTTTTGAATATCTAATGAGGAAAATGCAGATAAATTATGGTGCTTCTGCACATTGAATGGAAATCAACTAATGTTACTGTAACAGAATTTCCTGTTGTATAGATTTCATCAACATTTCTAATCTGTCTGTAACTTCCTGAGCAGGTGGAATGTGTTTGGAATAAGAACAGTTATAGCTTTGCAGTGATATTTCTATAAATGTGAAATTCAGGCATTTTCTCTAGTAATTTGCAGGTGCCTTTATCACCACTAGTGACACCACTAACATTTTGACTAAAACAATAATATATTTGCTAGTGTTGCAACAATATTATCTTTTATTAAAGTATTATTAGTCGTCCACTTGTTCATTGTTCATTTGGCAATGTTTCTTTTAATATTCTGTATTATTTTTTTTTAGAAGCATCCCGTGCTTAAACATTTCTATAATAAATTCCTGTTCCAGGTCAGGCTGACTAATATTTCATACTGTCACTGCAAGTGAGAAATAGGAACTCAACTCAGAACTGAGTCTCTAGAAAGACAAAATGACCAAAAGAGAAGTACTAGAAGTCTGGAGGTGAAAAATAAGTGACATAACATGTTCTGGGCTGTATATATAATATACATAAAGAGTTAAATGGCATAGGAATTTCTGGTTGCTCTGACAACACACAATCATCATGACATAATTTACAATATACTAACGTATCTACATTTTATTATATATTTTAAACCCCCCAGATTTTGTTGGAAGAGACTGAGAAACAGTATGTCACAAGAAAAAAGAGATGACTGGAAAAAAGATCCCACTTCTGTTCCAAGCAACGAAAGTGTTTTGTGAACCAAGGATGTCATTCACATGAGACAGAGCATGCTCTCACCTAAAATATGGCAATGTTGGTGGTGATTTAATACTTCTAACCTCAACAGAGCTAGCCCAGCTCAGCAATGTGCTACTTAAAAAGAAAACCACAGCCCAGATTGAAGATGTTTCGTGGAAGTCTCATGAAACCCACACAGCAGCCGAGACTCCAAGAAGGCTTCCTTCACTACTCTCATCCTGGGACTACTCATTTTTGGGTAGATGGGGACACTTTGTCTTAACCATTACAATCTGGGAAGAAAGAAAAAAAAGAAAGATACTGTAAACACCAAGATTCATGAGGTGGAAAAGCAACAACTCAATGTTGCTCAAACAGTAGCACAGAATTCTTGACATCAGGTGTGATGATAGTTGCATTGAACTCACAAAAAGTAAGCTAGAGCTACAGTAACAGTGGTCAAATATCACCCCTGTCATTTCTTATCATATAAGCTCTCAGACATTTTTCTCTAAAATCAATAAATACTACATCCCTGAGTTATACTTTTTACCATGTGTTCTGCCTTGTATATAAGACTCGAGGCTTACTATATTTTTATAGCAAACATCCTGGTGTTTTAAACCTGAAGTCCAGGGTCTACAAGATGAATACTAGAATTTTAACTTAAGTGAAAAGACTTTGTTTTATTGGTATTTTATCATTAAATAAAAAGCTCCAGGAGCTTTCTTAAAAATAAAAATTAATAAAGCATTGTCAAAGAAAAATTCATCATCAATGTACTTTTGAATTTGGAAAGCTTAAAAAAGTTAGTAAGCACCTTTTTTCCTGCCCCTGCTGCTAAGGGTGGCTCCAGACATTTGCCATTTGTAGAGTAAAGAGCCTCTTTCAGTGGGTCAGCGCTCTTCCAGCTTCTCTTTCTCTTTCCACATGTTCATATTTTCTTTCACTAACTTGGAAAGTGAAGCCTCATTCTACCCTGAAAGATGAAGAAAACAAAGGCACCCTGTTCACACATCACATCCCAGCAACTCCCATGGATACTGTGGTTTGGACTTCCGTGGTGACACCAGGAACATTGTGTGGACAGAATTTGGTTTCCTTATTTGTACGCTGAAAAAAAATTGGTTGTCTCTGTAACAAACAGGACTGGTATATTTTTAACGTGAACAAGCAACCTCAGGCAACCTGGGAAGCCTAGTAAGATCTCTGTGAAATCCTATGATCATAAACATTAAATTCAGCAGCCTCTGCAGTGAAGGTACAGGGGAGAAACTAAGCAGTAAAGCCCTAACCTTGTCCTCCTTTTCCTTTATTGTCAGTGTCTTTCAGGGCATTTTGTCCATCTACTTGAAAAAAATTCTTCACTATCAATGAATGAGTTACAGTTCAAGAATAGTAGTTGTTCGGTTAAAGTCTCATTAAAATTAGATAATTACAATACAATCCTTTGATTCCCATTGCCCACACTAAAAGGGCAATAAAAAGCATGTGGCAAGATAATGAAACAAACTTAACTTACCAAAAAATGAAAAAGAAAAAAGTAGAGATTTACAAGTTTAATACTATTATTTCCTCCTTGGCAATGACTGTCCTC
Organism: Sclerurus mexicanus; assembly: GCA_013396755.1. Taxonomy (NCBI): domain Eukaryota; kingdom Metazoa; phylum Chordata; class Aves; order Passeriformes; family Furnariidae; genus Sclerurus; species Sclerurus mexicanus. The sequence goes on along the minus strand of VWZF01006443.1, from coordinate 1,013,579 downwards.
CTCCTTTTTAATAAAAAGCAGAAATGTTGTAAAATATATATGGAAAAAATCATCAGTGCCAGATGAAAAGGATTCCGGGTAAGTAGCACTCCCAGTTTTGCAAGCTGTAAAGGCACAGAGTCGTTTGAAGCTGAAGACCCACACAGACAACAAGTTGCTTTCAAGTACCAGTATTAGCCCATCTCCTCGCTCCCTGGCTGCCCTTTCTGGGGCTATTCCTACAAATATAACAAGATGTTACATTGCCAAGATCACCAATCAGAACACGTCAGGTCCTGACATCTACTAGGAGAATCATTTGCCCACAAACTTTCATCATTTCAGATGTTTTGACCATTAAGTCATGGGCAGCATCACCCTGCGAATCCTACTTACAGCTCTTGTGCTTCACTGTAAGGTCTTGAATTAAAGGTAAAAGATTACTTCAGTTCTTTTATACACAGCAGAAAAAGTGTTGAAATACAGACATTTCAGTTGAATTTTCAGAGCAAAAGGAAATCAAGCCTTCACAGTGGTGTCTTTGAACAGTGAAAGGAGCTTTTATTCTTTTTATAAATATCATATTTTATATGAGGTTTATAAATACACTTGGCAAAGAAGTTTCATCCAAATGTTAGCAATTTCATATCTTTCATTTACAGGATATTGACCCAGTTGATTTGTAATTAATTGCAGACCTTTTTCTCATTAGCTTATCGATTGAAGAGTCTGCAATGCATTCCTGACTGCATTATAAATTACAGCCATGGTTCCAGGGTACATTTGGTTGCATTTAATTCCAGTTGTCTACATTTTTCACATTGTAAGAGTTACCTGCTCTACATCTTGCCAAACTATATCTCTTACAGTAGAGAACTACAGGTCCTTTGTTATTGTAGATTCTCTTCTACTAGTAATAAATCCAGTTTTCTTCTTATTCAGATTTAAGAAAGCAACAGTGAAAACCAAAAACACCCTCATTCTCATGCCCTCAAAAAAGGCCTCAGCCAAAACTCATGAAACCTGCTGGAAGTTTTCCATTATTTCAGAGAGCTTTGGATCAGTCTCCCAAGTGAGTAGGTTGCTGCAAAAGCAGGCTTGAAGATCATACTTTTAAAAAAACCCCACACCTTCAAATCAAATAACTATTTAAAAAAACCCTTTACTGGAAACCCAGTAAACCTAACAACACTACAAACATTAAAACCTTAAGAGATAATAAAAGCAAAAAGTCCAGGAAAGGTGTACGTTCCTGATGTGTTCAAATAGATGCAGACAATAGGAAACATGATTTGTAAAAGTTTGTTTTTCAGTAAAGATAATTTCCCTTGTTAAAAATCCCAACCGAACAAACCCTTTGCTTAAAGGGCACTTAGCAGATTTCATAAGAGTGGAGTTCAGTAATATACATTAAAGTTTGCATGTAATCAGTGTCCTGGAAAACTAATTTAGTCTAGACTGTATCTAGATTGTGGCAGGAGAGAACAGTATCACACCTTAAATTTCATTTAAAGACCAAGCCAAGAGCAGCTCGCATTACAAAAATTAGAGCCATTTTTTTTTCTATTCCAGAAGGTGCAGTTCTGAATATTGGCCCTAGGCACAAATGTGCATCCTGAGCAGCAGCTCTGTCAAGCACAGTCTCAGCAGTCCATAATTCCATCTTAGTGATTTAGAGTTTAAGTTGCTTCCCCAAAATGCATCTCCTCGGCATTACAGACACAACATTCTGAAAGTGAAGGGAATTCTCCGTTTCTGAAGTGCCTAAATTACTGGCATTTTCAAGACATTACCAAGAGGAAACATTTCTTAGAACATTGGAATTACAATCAATGCTGGCAAACACCAAAACACAGCATTTCCACCAAAAAATGGAAAAGCTTCTGAGACTAGTCACATTTTAGAGGTCCATCTTCTTTCTCTGGATCTTCACAGCCTGATTTCTACTAAAAACCCAGATATAGGAGAGAAACTGATGTCTTACTTTTATATAATGGTTTTCCAACTAGCGAGATAAAATTAAACTGCCAAGGATAAACCCATTCCAGCTGAAGAAAGCCTGCCTCAACAAAAGTTTGTGTGCTGGCGTAGGCTAAACCAGCAGACAGTTCAATGCCAGAGAGTTGTTTTACCGCATTTCTTTCAGAGTTTTTGCCAACAGAGCAGTATAATTTCTCAGGCTCCGTCGCTTTGCTTCCTGGGCAGCACAGCTACATCCGTGGGCGCTGTTCAGCCTGGCAACGCTAGCAAGGCGCCGCTGCATGAGGATGGTCCGAGTCTTCATGTGCAAATCCCTTTGGGACTGACAAAACTGCATTTGCACTATGAGCAGAAGTCAGGCCTATTTGTTGCTCACTCCTGCCAAGCAAGAACATGGAGCTTAACCAGAAAAATTGCATCTGCTCCAAGGGCTTCTCCTCACACAAATCTGCCTGACAGGGATCAAACTTCTCATCAAACCTGGCTTGACGCGGCCCTGCCAGCAAACATCTGTAGCAGAGACATTGCCTAAAAGCCACTGCTTTAAAGGGAAAGGCCACCAGCTGAGCCTTGCTTTCTCTTTGATCTTTCTGAATGTTTATATCAAAGCAATCCAAAGGGCCTCAGCTGAAGGGGTTGTTGCTGCACTGGAAAGGCTAACACAGAAACACAAGAAAGGGTGAAGTTTGCTGTACACACACAGAGCAACCCTCCTTTTCAGCCTCCCTCCAAAAAAAATTAAAATTAAAGAGGGCCTTCAGAATGGGCCATTGGCAGCATTAACTTTATCGTGGAGGCCTGTAACTAGCTAGGTAAAGACCTACCACGCTGCTTATATGAGACCCAAAATGTCTGAATGCATCTGGCCAGGGATTACATGTCCATATGTGCAGCCAAATCATTAATTAAATAACTTGTTTCTCTTCTGCCACTCATCAAATTCCTTTCAGAATGGTATCAGATAAAATGTTTGCACAGATGGTGGCTTCCAACAGCAAGACTAACTACCCTGTACTCAAGACACGCAATGTAAAACTACCATGACAGTGCGTTATTTCAATCCATGCACCTAATTGTTTTTAGCTCTTGAAGAATGTTACTGTTTAAACTATAATTTATGAATGGTCTCCGAGTAATCAGTGACTGCAGCCAGCACAAAGTCATTGATCAGCCTGAATCCATTCACACTGTTTTGACAGAGGCTAATGTGCTCTGCCATGGGCTGGGATGCAGCTTCTCTGTTCCCGGGTGGAAATTCCACCCGCTCGCTGTGCCTGCTCCTTTTCCAGTGCACTACCTGAAATCAGACAAAGATACGCCAAGACGTGTTCTCACACAGCCTCAAGCAACCCAAAATAGGGATTCTGAATATGTGCGAATGTACGCTCTTTATCACACAGCAGTTTCTGTTTACCTACAGAGGCTTGTCCCTTTCTCCAAGGCAAGGCAGCCAACACCCACAAAGGGATTGTGACCTTAACTCACATTAATTCCACAGAGCTACTGTCCCTGCTGTTATTCCCTGGAGGAAACAGATAGTGCTGACCAGAGTTCCTCAGGGGATGGTGGGTGTCTCAGTAGTGTCCTTGGAAAGCAAAACATTACAACTGCCAAAATAGTGAAAAAAAGGGTCTTTTGGAAAATCACAGAGCAGACTGATTGGGCAACTTCTCTTCTCTGCAACACAGAGAAAGACGAGACAAACTTCAACTATCTCCCTGGGGGAGGGTAGAAACTCATAATCCTTTAAAGCAAATACTTAGAAAAACAGAAATCCCCAAAGGACTTCTCTTGTACACATTTATTAGCAAGACTAATCTTGGCTTCTTAACTCCCTGATTATGCTTTCGAAGACTAAAGAAGAGGGTTTAGTATTCTTGGCAGCCCCACTGAAAACTGCTGAGATGAGGAACAAGTGGAAAAGGCCATTTTAATACCTAAGTGACTGACAGAGGCAGACTACCAAAAAGTAAGACAGACATGACACAAAATGAAATGTGCTGGAGAGAGTTAATTCCTCCAGCAAACTAGAAAAGACAGTTGGTCCACATCCAGCTCTGAATGTTTTTGCTTCTTATATACATCCCTTGTTGCCTTCATTCTTTGTTCCTCACCAACCTAGTATTGTCCCCGTCCCTACTCTTGGCTGTTCCCATTTATCCACGCCTGTCTCTGAAGCACAGATGCAACACCTTCATGTCTGAACACCTAAACACCTCCCAGAAAACAGAGCTGAATGCCTCCTCTGCACTGCCAAGCACGCACCTTGCTCTGATCTATTGCCTCATGCCCCCAAAACCACTTTCTTCAAGGTGACTTGGTGATTTGGACTTATGCACATCAGAGAAGCTAAACCAGGCTTACATAGTCCTAGACATCTGAGATTTAATAAATTACTAGAGACTAACTTAACTCATGCTTCAGAGTGAAATGTCCTAATTAGATAGCTCACAATGGTTATTTCTGTAATGAACTTTTTATTTACAGCACCACTACTGAAATCCTCTATGTTGCACTCCTGTGCACAAAGAGCAAATAAGATTTCTCTGTTTACTGTCTCGATGCAGACAAGCTGGCTACCAGTCAGCAGCATCAGGCCAGATTTCTCAGGGGTGTAACAGGTATTAAGATAAAATCACAGTTGCCTGGGTTTTGGTTTACAGATACCCTTCACTGGGTGAAGGGAAGGAAGAATTAGATTGAGTTTCAAATGACATCAATTGAAAGGATTGCAAACATAGTGCATTAGGTCAAATATACAATTACCAACTAGAAAGTGCTTATATACCTTATATACCTTTTGTGTGCTCACAAAATCAGTCTAATGGACTTTTTCAGTGACAACAGTCTTATTTATTCACAGAGTGCACCACAAAGGATACTGGTATACTGCCTAGTCTTGATGAAAGAGAGCCTCACAAAAGGCTGGAGGTGCAGACTTGTGTTTACAAATATCTTACAGCAATGTAGCTTGTGCTGATTAAGCATAAAAACGTAAACTATATCCTTTAGCAATTCACCTTAATCTAGTAACTGCATGACTTTTCCCAAAATATTTATTGGCTGGGTTTGCCTCATCTACAAGAACAAACATTTAAACAGGCTGCATTAGTTAAACTGAAAGGATTTTAGACAACATTTTGGTGAAATTCATGCTTCTGGAGAAAATGCTTCGGTTTGCAGCCGTGACCCAAAGACAGGATGATTCAGCATTTCCTCATGAATTGATAAATTGCTTTTTGCTCTAATTTGTCATTTTATTAGAGACAGAAAAATCAAACAACAGGGTGGAAAGAAAGAAAAAGCAAAGAAGGGGAAAAAAAAGGAAACCTCTTCGAAAGAAATGAGCACAGTTTATCTTCTGGTTTTACTAACCAAGTACTATCAAGAAAGACATACAATTAAGTTATATCCAGTAGAGTTGGAAAGTCAATACACAGCATTCATATCACCAGTGATATGTCTCTCACTTCTCCAGTGGGTGATTAAATGGGTGTAAATATCCACTGGGATGTTTTCAGTGTGACATTTCTGCCATGACTTTGTCCAAAACACGAAGTATCAGCTCTCAGGAAACATATCACTTCCTAACTCAAAGGCTTCAAAAGGACTATGGCACTCCAGATACAGCAGGAATTTCAGTGACATTCTGATCATGTAGCTTGCTCCGTAGGGTTTTCATTCCCTAGGACATACCATGAGAGAACAGCGTCAAAGCTGTACATGCTATGAAAGAATGAGCTGGTCTGCAAACACAGACTGATTCATGCCTTCCCTTGCACGTGCCCTGCACTGCTGACCAACTCTGTGCTCAGTGAGAGGAAAATGCAAGTGGCTCAATGTAATCAGATCCTGCTCACTGCAGAAGAGGGGAAATACATTACCAAGGCCAAGGCAGCTGAAGCAGGGGGATTTCAGTTCATTAAGCTTGTATCATTATATTCTTAAATTATTTCCAGAGAAGTGGAAAATCAGGCAAAATTATGACAGGCAAAGCCTGACTGCTGCTCAGAAATCTAAGAGCCAGTTTAACTGCATCTGACCTATTTGGCATGATTTTTGTGGCAACAGGTATCAATAAGTCCCCTTCATGCCAAGAGTGTGTATTTTTTTTTCAGAGGAGTGGATTAATTACTTGAATCAGATGATGCTGCCATTAAGAAAACCTGTAGTCTATAAAATTATTAATTAATGTGACTAATATTAACAAGCTTGAAAGTCTATGTGTCAAAGGCAAGATGATCATAAGTTCCTTTGCTCCTTATGGTCTTACGCAAAGGAGAAAACTATAAATACGTAGAGGCAAGGAACTATAGCAATTCATTTTTTACCGTGGTGAAATAAGAGTTGCAGCAATTAATACTGGCATTAGCCCATATGTTTAAAAAAAAAAAAGAAGAAGAATAAAAAGCTTCTGTATCCCTACTTTATCATGAACAAATCTGACCTTTGGTGAGAAAATGCTGAGTCTCTTAGAAGGGGACCAGCCTGAATTTTTATTAAAGCACTGGCAGTGGTGTTTTTTCATGGTAAACTATTGGAATTAAAAAAAAAATAAAAAAATCCTACTGTTCCATCATATCAGCCCTTCTTAGATATTTTTTAAATTACTGTCCACATTAGAAGACTTTGCTGATGAATGGAATAAGAATGATCATGATTTGCTCTGCTATCAAATTCAGTCTCATTGGGATCAAGATGCAGTACACTTTGCAAATGTTTCTGCAGCAAAATCATCTAATGGAGCTCAATTGATACCAAGTACAATTGTTTGACTCTCCTTGCAAAGCAAAATTATATTCTCATTTCTTCATGTCAGGCCTTTGTAAAACTCCTGTAAGAACAAAGGAAGCTGTTGGTTGTGTAGCTGCGACCTGTTAGTGGTGCAGTGCTCTTTTCACAATCTCTGCCTCATCACTCCATATATTCCTGAAAAAAGTAAAGCAGCACGAGCATTTGGAAGCCTGGAGTACAAAACACTACCAGGAAAACATTCACACGTACTCTTTAGTCAGGAACTGTGCAGAACATTTGAATAAGCAGCACGTTGGTACAGTGGTGACTGCAGCTGAAAACATTACCCAAAACTCAGCAAAGAAGTGCTTTGTGCACTGCCCAGGGGCTAAAATTTATAACAACGTCCACCTCCAGAGCAGAACTTTTCCACAAAGAGATCTGAAAATACTCCCTCACAAGAGCTCTAATCTGAGCCCCGATGTGTCAGAAATCTCACCACTACTTGAGGGCAATTTGTAGTTGGCAGGACCATGCCTTTGCAAGAAGCTGTTAGGATAGACTGTGCCGTGCTGGGCTTTGCTATAAAAGCAAGCAAACTTGATCACCAATTTAAAAGCGTATCCACAACTGCTATTTGATATTTACAGAGAACCTTTCACCAATTCAAAAAAAAAATAATCCCACACAGAACAAAGAGCTTCTATATCAGCTTCACAGAAGCATATGACATGTTCTCATCATGCACATGAACAAACAGGAAAGAACAGATTTATTGTGAACTGGGATTTTTGCTATAAATTAAAAGGCTGTTCCCTTTTATATGTCATGTGTATTTAATTTCACTCCATAGGGTAATCCACTGAGAATTCAGAGAGTGCCAAGACCTACTTTCCCCATTCCTCTTATTTCCTTAGGCAAATATCTAGAATTAGAGACAGAGAAAAGATGAAAAAAAGGGAAGGCCAAGGGAAATACAGAGGTCCAAGAAAGAAAGTAAGACCAGTCTAAACAAGGATTTTTCCTGGTCTATGCAAGCAGTACTGATTATTTATAACAGGCAAAGGCATGTGTCTTTGATTATGATTTCATGTATACTGTGGATGGTGGTGAGCTTACTGTGTGCCAGAGAAGACTGTCATCCTGCAGTATGAAATTCCAGAGAGAAAAACTAATCTCTCTCTCCAGGAGAGACTTCTACCTTTGACTAACTGAAGGACAGACGGAAAGAGCTTTTATGCCAGGAAAAACAAAACTGCAAGCTATTACAGAATGTAAGGAAATCAGATTTAATTTACAAACAAAGATAGAGTCAAAGTGCATACATGCTATACTTCAAAGTGAAACTGATCAAAGGTCTTCCAACCAGTTTAAATTTAAAGCTGGAGAACCCATAAGATGGAAAATACCAACATTTTTTTCTACACAACTTAATTGGGTAGGCTACAAATAGCCCTTATTTTTGTGTCATTTGAGAAACACATGCACAGTGACCTTAGGGAATAAAAGCAGTTTATGGGCCCAAAAAGGCACTAGAGGTAAGGACAGCACCAGGATACATACAAGACACACATAAATCTGAAAAAGGCACTCCACCATCTCTCAACTCATGACAAGACACTTCAGAGTCTAGCAATCTATTAAACTAGCATGTAAAGCATTAAACCTCCTGAATCTGTGTATTATGGTCCCTTTCAATGAAAACCAGAAGCAGCTGAGCCTCTCCAGCTGAGCCAATTCACAAGAAGCGGGGATAACAGCAGCCAGAAGTACCTTGCAAGCAGAGGATTTTCTCACACAGGGAAATGGGTGCTATTTTAGTGCTGTCCTTCTTGAAACACTAGGAAATTACATACTACAGTGACAGCACTAAGAATCATCAAGACGTGTGACACTTTGCAGCCTGAAAAAGTGCTCTGAGCATTTGTTTCCTTTTCTACGGCTGAGAGAAGCAGCTTCCAATTAGCCATTCCTGTCCTTGAGGATACCTCATGCCTGTCTGAGATCAAATGAGCAAAGCGCCAAAGTCCTCAGGGCTTCCTTCTTCTCGTTGCCAGATACATCACAATGAGCATCCCTTGTTCATCTCTACTTGAAGACTAGATCTTAGGCCTCAGTTACAATCACAATCTCTTTCCTGCCTTTCAAAAAAGCCACCAACCAACTTAACTGTGCTACCAATAGTGCCAAAAAGGACATCTGCTGATTTGATGGACAAGCTACGGTTCAGAGTCTGAAATCTGTACAGCTTGTCAAGAGGCAAGGAGCTGACAGCATTTTGTTGACACATTTCTTCAAAGTAATGTGCAGTCTTAGAGATTTGATTTTGAAAAATTCTGCATTTAAACGTTGCCAAGTGATAACAACATGTCACAAGCACTGAAACGCCACCTTATCAGTTTCTCATCAGCTTGAACAAACTAGAAGGAAGGAGTCTAGATAATTTTTAATTCTGGTGGCAGGGTAATTATGGAAGTTTATCCACTGGAGCAGAATGCTGTCCAAGAAAAGCTGTTTTATTAATTGAGTCTAACATCTGGCAGCACATTATATAAAAACTCTAAAATCACATTTAACTATTTTTCTCATAGTAGCTACTATTTTAAAGCTCCTCATTTCACACACTCCATTAAAAACCAGAACATAAATCCCAGACACAATAACAGAACTCCAGTCACTAATCAGCACTGGATTTCTTTAAATAGTGGAGCTTCAGGCCTGAGCTTGTACTGGTGATGTGACCGGGATGTTTGCCATTTCAGTGTCACTGAAGTGGGATCAGACCTGGGGTGTGTTAGTTACACTAATAATGATAATGAATGATCATATCTATCAAGCAGCCTGGGTTAGCAGGGAAGGCTGTCACATTCCTTTATGTACCTGACAATGTGCTGAGAAATTACTATCACTGCACGAGCTGACTGAGGGCAAATACTATAAAAGAAAATGTCAAACTAAATCCAAACTATTTTCTTATTCTCCCACTTCACCCCCCCTTTAACAGCGTACTTAACCCCCTCTGATTTTATTTCCAGACCATAGAATTTCCAAGCCCAAACACCCCTGCCCAATCTCAAACCACTCACAACATTTCTGTCAACTCTGAAAATGGATAAGAAAACTACTTAGATGATTTATAAGGGACAGGGCAGAAATACTGAAGCCAGTATTTATTTATTTATTGTCAAGGATTTTAGTGAAGGATGCAACACACCCAGTAACCCCCATCTATTTAGAAAGGTTGGTCAGCATTTTAACACTACTGGGCCACTCTAAGTGCCCAAAATGGGACACTCCAAGGCCACAAAATTCCTAAGGGCATTTAAGTATTTAATAGAATGCCGAGTGGAGGTGCATTCAGTTTGCATTGCACATTTTCCGAGTTTGACTTTATATTACCTTTTTCATTGATTTTTGTGTGAGAGGAGAAACCAAGTGAAGCATCTGTTTCCTTCTTCAACACAAAGTCCCAGCGGGAGGAATAGAGCATTCATTTTTTGGAAGGCCTTAGCTAAAATGTTTTTGTCCTCTGGGTATATAAAAAGATCACTTCTCAGAGGACACAGATAAAATTTCAAAACCAGCAGCACTGCCTTTCAGACAACAATGGACGTCCCCAGCTACCCCAGGAATTCAGATTCTCCTACAGGCTTGCTGTGTGTGGGAAAGCCAGGTACAAATGGAGATTCCAGATCTAAAACCTCTGGCTAAACAACTTAGAGGTTAAATGTCAGTCTCTAGAGGAAGCAAAAGGCTTAACTGGGGTAGACTGCCTTACTCAATGCCCAAGCACAAGGATAAGGCTAGGAAAAAAAAAGAATAAATACTAAGCAACATTATCAAATGCTCCCCCATTTAAGACAGAGCACAAGGGAAAGTTTCTCACATTTGTCCTTTTACCTTGCTAGTTCCTTTATTTATTTTTTTTCCTTTGTAATCTCTGATACTCACAAGTGTTTAAGGCTCAATACTGTGGTGAAGCAAACAGGGCAAAACATAGGAAGTTGAAAGCTGATATTTGGGAGGATGGGTTAAATGTCCTAACTTTTAAGTCAGGTCCAAGAATCAGCCCTGGCCTGGCTCTCTAGGGAAAATGGGCTTGCAATCTCTGTGGACACAAATGTGTTTCAGAGTACCACGCTCCAAGGCAATAGTAGCAGTTCTAGGGGAACAAGACCTTAAGGAATGTACTACCAAGAACACCGTGGGTCAGGATGGCAGCAAGAGCAAAGAAAACATGTTGATAATTGTTAGAGGGCATCCCCAGGCACAGGCGCAGTACCTGCTGCTGCTGCTGCCCAGGTGCCACAAAAAGAGGCTGTTTTAGTATGTTCAAATTCCACTGCTCCACTGTTGGCCCACAACTGCAAATCCTTCAGCGATGTACAAAGTGATTTTTTACCTGTTGTGTCTACAAAAGCCAACACCTGGATCCCAGAGGAGCTGAAGTTCACTCTGTGCTCAGCCTGTTTGGTGCCCTTTGTGGGTGTTAACGGGATCTGCAGGCTCTGCTCCCCTTCTACCACTGCCTCCAGGCTGCACCCGTGGGCATCAGTGCCCAGCACCAGTGACCACGAGGCAGATTCTGTGACCTGGAATAAAAAACAGCAAAAGCCAACCTCAGGAACCATGTCAGGAGATAAAAGTGTTTCCAGTCATCACCAGTCTAAACTGGATCAGAGGCTGTGCCCCCACACTTGCCTTCTGTGCCTGCAGGGTTCTCTGTGCCATGTGGCAGTAATGAAGGGTCTGGTACCTGTCCCATCTGCTCCTTACAAGTGGTGATCCCACTCAGGAAAATTTGCACCTGGCAAGAGAGGTATGATTGTCTCTCAATAAATTAGATGTCCCCACCTCACTTCCCCCCCATCCAGGTTTTTCCCTCTTTAAAGTACAGTTGCTAAGGTGAAACTTCTCACTGAAATACAATGTTTTTTCTTAAACACATACTCTAGGAGCAAATATGAAATAAAAGTGAATTATGATTCAGAACTAATATTCCTTGTTACTCATAAGAACTAATAAAATCCCACATCTTTATATGATCGATTTTTATATATTTAAATGAGCAGCAATGTCACCAGATGCAATTAGAGTTAACTAGTTGGTCTGAAGTGATGCTTTTGATCAGTGTAGCTTTAAGGAGTGTGTTTGCATTTCTGCTCAACTGAACACTTAAGAAAAACTGAAAAAACATTGCTTGCTGTATCAGTCTCACTAGAATGGAAGCTACAGTGATAAAATTTCCATTATGTTCAAAGTCATCAGCAATCAGTCAATGAGACTGGGAATTGCACTTTTAAACAACATATCTAGGTTATTTCTCCTTGTCTTTAACGCAGACTTGGTCCTAGAGAAGTAGGAAAACAATGTGTGGTTTTAGTATCACATACAAACCTGACTTGAAGTTACAGAAATACAAAATAAACATCTGGTCACTCAATCAATTTTAAACTAAACAAGCCTATGTCTTTTAAAAATTAATAACAGCATTTAGTAAAATATCATTCAAGTTTGACTATATCGTAACATTCAAAATTGGGTGAATTTTTATAAATTGGGTGAATACTTATGTATGACTCATAAATCTACAAATCACAACGAGCTCTGGAAACAGTGACATAGCTACACCAGGATTTCATCTGTGGCATAATGAGCTTTAATTATGTAATTATTTCACACTTCAAGTGATTTCCACATGTTGTTCATGATTGTAGCAGCCATAAGTAGTAACATATGAGGAATGATAAGGCTCCATCCTCAAAGCTAGACATCTGCAAGTACTAGGAACAACAGAAAATCCTTAGGAATCTTGTCAGAATTGAAACATCATTTTCCTGTGAGATCATAACAACTATTACCAGGCTCAATCTTGCCCTTTTCGGATATTCTCTTTTAACAGGATGCACCCCTGCTGAGGCCAGAGCTAGATTAGTTCTCCACACTAAGATATACAGAACTGCTTGGGTTTAAATTGGTGTTACTGAAAGATGGAAGTGTAGAGACAGCAGAATCTAATTTGAGGTTTAACAACAAATAGAAAACAAGGAGATGCTTTTCATTGCATTAGGGATATTAAAGAATGAAGATTTACTGCATACACATACTCTCTGGAAATGATCAGTTATTCTACTTAGGTTAAAAAAAAATTGCAATTGTCTCTGCAAAACAGATCATTAGATTTGCATACAATCATACTGTGTAGCCACATGAAAATAAATTATATTTTTTGCTTGCATTTCTACTGCAGATTTAATTGATGTAACAGTGCAGAAAACTGAGACAAAATTTTATTTCTTCTGCCTTTTAATTACCATCTGCTAACACAAGATTACATTTCTTAAAGTGACTGGGTCTACCTGCCAGCTGAATTTTTCGCCTGATTTCCTCAAGCTCTGGCAGCTGCCTTCATTATTGGTGAAAATGGCATGGCAAAGCTAGCATGAAAAATGAGGCTAAGCACCTGTCACTTCATTTTTCTGCAAAGAAACAAAGCAAACACATGAAGCTCTATGTTCTGCACCATCCATACTCAGCAACAATTGGCTGTAAATAGAATGGAGCATCAGTTTCTTCTTGCACAAAGGAAGAAGCATGACATATAAAATCACTTCTAGCAACCTACATATTTATGATAATCAGAAAAGATAACTCTCCAAATAAACAGTGCAAGGAAATAAAACAAAGAAAGTGTGCTTCTTTAAATAGAATCATCCCCTAAATACCAACTATTTGGTGATAAGAGCTTTACTACTGAACTTCACCTAGCAAACCAGGGAGTCAAGCCTCTTATTACTTCCTTCTACAGCACAAAGAGCCTCCTCTTACAGCATGAATCAGCCAGGTACTAAACCCATTAAGCCCATGAGTAATCTCACTGCAATCGTAAGTGTTTTGATGCCTTAGTATTTTCTAGAATTGAGCCCTTGATCCCTATGAAAGATTGCTAAGACTTGGTGCCTCTCAAGCCAATGCCGGCTGGAAAAGGGTAACCATCACATCAGAACCAGCTGTTGGAGCATCCTTTGAAACCTGTCAGCATTCACGAGTAGGAGAACTCACCTGAAAAGAAACCAAAAATAGAAACTACGGAGGAGGGAAAAAAAAAGGGCATCAACCCCACATTATAATAGCTTGTTGATACTGAATTTTCTGCTCCATCACAAAATAGGAGTGGTTATGTCAGCTGCTTATTTCCCAAAGCAAAATAACCAGTTCAGGATTCCTGTAGCCGTGCTGATGTAGTTAAGCTAAAAACAGACAAGAGCTTCTATTTCCCTCAAGCTCAGAGTGAGCATTTTGGCTAATTTGCATCAGGTCTCATCTGCACCCTCCCCAAAGCACAGAGACACAGCAGGGGCTCTAATTGCCTGAGAGGAACAAGAGTAAATCCATGAGATAATTCTTTTAAATGAGTGCAAAAATAGGGTGAAGGATATGGGTAGATTCTGCCATGGCTGAGTCACAATCAGTTTTGCCCAATGTGTAGAACATCTAGAATCACCTGCTGTAACTTTCGCCTCTACTAAAGCACACCAATGGCAAACTGTGATGGCTCTTAAGAAACACTCTGCACAATAAAAAGGAACATGTAACTACTGGAGTAATGGGAATTTTCTGGTCTAGAGTTACCTCTGTAGTCCAGCAGTACCGGGAACTAAACTGTGACACAAGATCTTGCTGATTTGACTCGAAGATAGTTTTCTGCCAGGCTGGGTGCATAGAGCAGCAATGCCTGCTTTGCACAGTGAGAGGTCAATGCTGCAAATAAAAAAAATAAAAAAAAGAGGCCAGCAGAACATAGATTTGCAGCTTTTGCAATTGTGTTTTCTACAGGTTTTCCCCCACCCCTTTCATGCCCATTCTCTTGTTTTCTGCTAAATTTTCAGGGGGTGTCTGCAGAGGATTTTGCTGAAGTGTGGCAGGAACTGTGAACAATCTTAAGTTTACAAATGGTCCAGCAGCTGCCTAAAGGGGAGACCTCAAGATATCAGATGCTGAAGTTTGTTTACAAGGTCACAAAAAGACTGTGATGCAAATCTAAGCAAATACTTTTATAGAATTCTCATGGTATTTTTTACAATCAGAAAGCCCCTCATTGCTTCTATCTTAATCTTTATTTCAGTATCTTTTCTTTTTTCCCTAGCAGAGGCACGTAAAACAGAGCTTTATATTCTGGAGATACTTGGGTTGTTTCCATGAAGCTCCTACAGTCATCCTCTAATCCAAATGATCCTTGTGAAGCCAAATCACCAACTTCGAACAGAACTTTGAAGCTGAGTCTGAAAGGCATCCAGAATACTCATTCCATGAGATTCAGTTTTTGTACAAAACTGAAGATGTCCTGTTTTCCTTTGGAAATGAATATGCACATGTCCAAAGATGGAATTTGTTTCCCTCTGCTTTGCCAAAAGAAAGATTTTAGAAGGAAAAACCATCAAGAGATCTGCAATTTTAGTCATGCTGGAATGAATAGAAGAGTTTATGGGATAAATATATACTTTATTTCATCAATATTTATGGGAGGATAATTGAAATTTTTTGCATGAGAAACTTTGATGAAATGCACTTGAGCATCTAATGGAAAGCATGAGGAGTCTTATTCATTTAATTCTTTTTAAAGACACTTCTAAATTTTATGAGACTGAGACTGAAATATCACATCAATTATTAGTGAATTTCCAAAGAAATCCGTAGCAGTGTATTTTAGCACTTACAGCAGTGAAGAGTTCAAATCAGGGTCAGATAACAGTAACACTACGTGGGCTGCTGTTAACTTTGCTTTTATTGCAGTTTCTTATAATTAGTGTGTTAAAATACACGTTCTAATGCCCGCAATGAAAAGAAATAAAATACATCTGTTAGCAAGTGCCATGCTGCAGTAATCTCATCCAGATTTGCAACATCATATACAGCCGTGTCATGTAAGGGCCTTGATCGTCACGCATTCCTGACAATAAAAGCAAGAGAGGATTTGGTCACCGTTTTGGGTGAGAAATTGGCAAATACAGATGTTGCAGGAAACAAATTCAGGAGTTCAGTAGGTGGCAGCCTTCCCTTGGAGTTGGTATGGAACCAAGGCACCACATGCTGTTAAACCCAGAGAGGTCCTATGATGAAATAGGTACTAAAGAGAGACCTTTAACTGCACAAGGTCAAAGATCCCAAAGTATCTTTTCCAGAATATTAGTGGCAATCAAGTGTCCTGTCAAAGCTTTCCTTTTGGGGGCTGCAGCCCATCAGATTTGCTCTTGACACTTCAGAAGGGTAAGGAGTGGTGTGGTTTGTGCAGCCCAGTGCTGCAAATAATCAAAAGGTTGGGTTTCCTGAGCAGGAGGCACCAGCAGTTCAGGTTGTTCAAACCAGGACAATGCCAGCACATTCCTACCAGAGCACATACCCACTTCCAAAGCTCCAAAGATCATTAGATTAAAACTTTACTGAAAACAAATCTTCGTCACAACTGATCCTCATGAGTGATTACATCCCAGGTGGATTCTTTAACTTCTCCCTTATGGTGTTACTTGTATTAGTTTTTAATTATGAAAGGAAAATAAAATGAGCATATTTTTCAAAAGAACCCTCCCCAAACTCTGAAAAGACAGTCCATGATGTAGTAAGTGCTAATCTTCTAACCAATTTCAATATGGCAGCTTGTTATCTCTACATTTATGTTCAGAAAACCCCGGTCTTCATGTATAAACCAATAAACTCAATGAAGTCAATTAAGCACCGATTCTTTAAGGAAAAGTTAGTTAAAAAAACCCCAAACAGATATCTATCTAGTATGTGTACTTAATTCACTTTCAAGGAAAACAAAATCAAGTTTTCATTGTGCAAGTTAACTTGATGGTAAACAAGTGCCTTTTTAAGGCATCAAGGATTTTTTAAGAATTTGATGTCAGAAGATTTCAAATGTGGTTATCTATAAGACAAAGAAAAAAATTACCAGGGTTTTTCACCTTATGAGGCAGATCCTTTGAAAAAAAAAAAGAGTCATATTTTTGAAGCTACCACCTATTATCTTGTCTAGCTCTGTATACCACAAGCCAAATATCCTCTCTCAATCATTTCTGGATCAGGCCCATAGCTTCAGACTGAGCTATTGTAGCTTCTTCATAATGATACTCAGGCTTTATTGAAGGAAAACATTCATTCCACTATTTACAAAATTCGATTGCTACCCCAACACCAACATGCATTCCAGTCTTAACTATATCCTCCCATATCCCACATGCCACAGAAAAAAATCTCCAACCTCTTGCTTACATTTCCACCCTGTTACTCCTTCTAGGCGTTCATTATCCACCGCTAAACCACTTCTTTTATATGACCACTGTCCTCTAATATTGGCTGATTTTACTGCAAAACTACAAGGCTCCAAAACCAGGAAAAAAAACGTACTCTTCTCAGTTATATAGACCATTATTCCACACAACATACTTAAAATCTCAACAGAGATAGTATAAACAAAGGTAGATTGTTTATAGTTGGCCCTTTGACTAGATCTGCAGTTTAAAATACAAAAGAGCTTCAGGTAAATTCAGTATCAAGAGGTACTGAAGGACTGATGCACCACATTACAGTGGCTGACGTAGCTCTTCCTTTCCCAACCCTCGTATTAACCAAATTTTTGGCATTCCCTGATGTGTTCCTCATTATGTTCCTGTTTTTGTAGAGGTCCAGCTCTGATGCTGGGCTAGCAGTGAAAAGGAAGAAGTAGTCCAGGTTTTGCTTTCCCCAGAGGATGGGCCAAGCATTATTTGACTCACTTTCTGAAAGACTGCAAATCTTGTAATTTTGAGGTGTAACATAAGGTTTCCTTGTTCAAATTTCAGAAGGTACATCACCACTTTCTCTAATCAAGCCCCTAATTTGCAAAAACTGACCTAAAGCATTTCACTGAGACACAAAAGGAATGCTGGCAAACATTCTGACAAATATCAGGTGCAGTCATTTTGGTTAGATAGGAAATGTTCTGATATATTTGCAGAATGTGCTGAAAGTGCAGTGTGAATATCAAAAAGCTGAGTAGGTCTTTTAAGTCATTTGCTGTCCATATGCAACATCATTATCTAATATCAATCCAGACTTTCCCAGAGAAATCAATATTAGACTGTGTGCTAAGTTCATATTTTATTAACTACTCCATAGAGCAGAAAGTGCGTGTGTTCAGTTAAGCTCCCCCAGTGAATGTCATTTAAAGGTGATGAAATCTCTTAGATCCAAAACCTTTCTCAACATGCTACAATTTTACACCAGCAAAGTTATTGATAAGAAGGATAGAGGGAAGATGCGAGATTGCCCAGGTAATCTGAGAGGAGGCTGTTTTAAACTTGCTTTCTGCTTTCATTACATACGTGGAAAAGGAGCAGAAAGCAGGATTTATTTATGCACCATTACACTAATAATCTGCATTACAGCCCAGCACCGTATGCAAAAGAATAGACTGTCTCAAGCATCACACTTTGACTGGCAAACTGCATTTAGCAGACTGCTGGGAGGTCTGTGTAAACAATAATAATTTGTGTCAGGACTTAAGGGTCATTGTGGTTTCTTAGTATAATGCTGCTAAACAGCTTGACTTTTTTATTAGTAAATAATATATTTGTGATATTTAATAACTAGTTACATTGTAGTCCTATGACAAATTCATCACCGGGCAAGAAACACCCCACAATTGTCTACTATTTCCAACCAGCTCATTTATATAAAAGGAACTTTGGGAATAAAACAACTTCTGTAGTAATTCAATTTTATAGCATGCTACACTGCATATTAAGGTGTATATCAAAAATTTGCAGAAAAGCTGCACACAGATGCTCGTTAGTCTACAAATCAGAGCGAGGTTACCTTCTAAAGCCAAGGCTTTTGAGTTGTGAAGGCCAGCGAAGACCAACCAATCCACTTGGCAATTTTTGGAGCAAGAATTTTCTTGTCTCCAGCAAGGAGACCCATTTACTCTTTCTTGATACTTTCCTTATGATCTACTTTCCCACTGTGATAACTTTTTTTTTCCATGCCTTTTTTCCAAGTACTTCTGTCCACAAACCATACGATAAAACATTTGACACCTGCTTTTTATCTCTAAAATCAGTTAATGGCTCAGTCTCATGGGACACAAGCAATAGACACATCTCAGACTGCAGCGTATGTGCGGTCAACAGAGATTAGAGACCAGAAAAGTACCGACAGTGAGCACCAGGAGCACACCTGCTGTCATGCAACAGTTTGACAGGATCAGTGCAAGACATGCCAGATTTTGGCTTAAAGCTTCAGGCTCATTCATAAAAAATGGTATTGCTGTGATGGGGCTTCACATTTTCAGCTGATAGAGGTGGAGAAAATAAAGAGACAAGCCACTTTTCCATAAAATCAAAAATGTGCACTCCCTTAACACAGCAATATTTGCAGTACCCTCATCCAAACCATTTTTTAAGGTGATGCATACTGCAAACCACAAAAAAAACAACCAACCAACCAAAAAAAAACCAACAATAAAGGCAGAACGCTAAAATTCACCATCAGCTTGTGAAGACACAGCACGTTAATCATCATTTCATTTCTCAATGGCTATTTCTCTGAACATTCAATGGAGGTGATATTCTCTTCCCAAATCCTTCTCCCTTCCACTCTGAGCCACTTCCATTCTTGCTTTGTTTTTAATTATTGATTTTGATACTGGGCTTCTCCTAAGACATCTTCATGGAAGCACTGATTATTTATATTCTGTCTTTCCCAAACCTTTCCAATAATCAGTCTTTGCTGCTGTCCTCAAAGAGCAGAGTCTGTATTTAAAGCTTTTCTCCTACTTCTTTTAGGCTTGATACATATTTTCCATTCTTCACTGCTTAAAACTCTGTGCTTTTTCCCCTCACGGAAATTTTTTCCCCTCAACTTCTGTGCTTGTTTCAGCCTGGTCCATCAATTTGATGAAATTGATGTAAATTTGTTAATAGTCCTCAGCTCAAATCTGGTCTACAATTATGAGTTGTGTACATGCAACTAAGGCAGTTCAGGAATGTGGGGGAAGTGAATTTATAGTGTTGTGTCTTTTTCTATAGAGGACTTTAAAGGTAGAATATTCTCTCTGATTCTCCTACTACTGTCTTCAAGTAAGAACTCAGTTTTACTACTTCACTAAAGATCACAAGACTCAGATCTTACCAAGAAAGTCTGCATTTTAACAAAGAAAACCAGGATAAAATCCCATGACGAGAAACTCTACTTTTTGCAGTGCTGAATATTGCAGTTTGGGAGAAATGCAAAAATATTCTGGATGAAAGACATGTGAAATGATCTGGGAATGAACATCCAACCCAAGATACCTAGTCACCTCACCAGACTCCTATATTTTTATCATCTCCCCACCTCCCATTTCCTGATAGAAAGCTTACCACCATTTTCATCTTGTCACTATGACTCTTGGTCAGACCAGGATTAATTTTATCTAAAATGACCTTTATAGCCCTCTTTCTTGACTTTTTTTCCTTCTTTCACACAGTTTAAACATGCCATCCCTTTGAAGACCCTCTGTTTGTCATCAGGTAGATGTTCTAATAAGATTTTTACCTTTCCATCCTTAGAGTATTTCTCCCATAAGTAACAAATTTAGAAGCATGGTGTCCAATCCCAATAACACAAATTCCTGCAACACAAAAAACATCATTTATCACAACCAACACTGGATATGTAGGAAGCTTTATTATTCTACCGTTGTCTCTTACAAGAAGTTTACATTAACATTAACCTTCTCCATACACTTTTCAAGACTCTTCTATCAGAGCTGCTCTGTAATTTCACTATTACTGCTTTTAATTTACAGCTGTCTTCTCTCACTCAAGTCCAACCTTTGCCTTGCTTGCTATCTATATGCAAGTCACTTTTCACAGTTCTGTAAAGCATTATCTCATTATTCCGTCTCTCACTGTTGAGCATTTTCAGACCCTCTGTGTGAAAGATGAGATATAAAAATAAATTGAATTGGAATACACGATGCTAAGTCCTGAACTTAAACAGACTACACCCACAGTGCATATATAATTTGACAGCTACAGGCTATGCTTTCATGGCATACATCAAAAGAATTAATGCAAGAGAATTAAAGTTCTAACCGTCCTGGGTAGTCTGACCTAGACATTAAACTCATGGCCACATAACCCTGGGTTGCTATTAACCAATCTGCCAAAGAAAAACTGGGGTGATTACAACAATGATTGCTACTTAAACTGTGTGCCAGAGCCAACCCTTCAAGCTCAATGCTCCTGAAAACATTCTTCTGTTCACTATATCCAGGTAGCAGAGCCAGGCAGCCTTCATTAGTACAACATGAGAAAGCATCTGTAAACTTAGAGATTTCTGTCAGACAAGAAGCAAACAAATGAACAACAACAAACCCACAACAAAAGCAGAGCGATTTAGGGTATTTATAAACAGTAGAACTGTGTAGTGGGGAGCTTTGGGTGTCAGCTTTGACAAAACTGGACTAAGTAAGGGACAAACTGTTAGTTAAAATTTCTGTTTCTCCTTAGAATGAAAAAACCAGAAATACTGAGGATGAAGTTTCACATATGGAAGAAGAGGAAATATTACATCCCATATCAATGTGTACAGTTAAGATTTCTGTTTCACTTTGTGGCAAAGTGATAAAAGAACACATTACAGAATCAATAGAAATTATTCCAATTGCTCTAACTTTAGTTAACTCTGTGTGCAAAAGCTGTGGCTTTGAAACTGCATTCCTTCATATAGTTTTAATCCCAAAACCAAGTAGTACTAAACTGATATGAAGAATAAATATCGAACTTATTTGGGGTTTTTAACTACAAATATATAATTCATTATTATCTAAATCAATCTACTCAAAATGAAATCTGAAAGGGTTATTGTGGTTTTTTTTAAAAAAATTAAATAGTTAAAACTTACCAGATTTTAAATTGTACACATAAAAGGCACTCAGATTCTAAGGCCTTTGTGAAAGTTCAGTTTCATAGGACACCTTTTCCTGCAATGACTGCAATAAGATTTAAACTTGCATGCCTGCTTATTAATTTGCTAAAATATCAAGCCCCAAGATAGACATTAATTCTTGAGTATAGGGAAAATTATTTTTGACTGCAGTGAAGCTCAAAAATGTAACTATGCCAGGATGTTTCATTTTAAAACACTGTGAAAAAACCCCAACATGAAGAAAGCCTTTGCAAGTTCCTCCATAACACTGAGACACGTCTTGTATTTCCCCAAACCAAACAGCTTTCTGAGTCTAATGGCATGTCACGTGTGATCTGGTTCTTCATAATTTCATGCAGATTAAAAGGTAAGGTTGGGAGTTATCCCATTTTCAGGATTTAGATTGTAAAATATAGATATTTTTATGCAGAAGAAACACCTCTTTCCACAAGGCTTTTTCCCACTCAACACAACATCAGCAAGTAATATTTGTTTTGGGTTTTTTTCCTCCCTCTAGACAACTGTGACATAACATTGGTAAAGCTGTCTAATAACGTAGGAGGAATTTAGCCAAGAGCAACAGCCATTGTGAAGTGGATTCAATCCTTTCAACAGATCCCCACTAAAAATAATTTAACTCAGGTAAAACTTGACATTTTACCTCAAGCCTTCATTTAGAAGTTAGTAACCCACCAGCACACAGATTTGAAATCCTCATGGCATATATTGAACAAACTGAAATAGAATAAATGTTTTTAAAGGGAAACAAAGGAAGATTACGTACAAGCTGGCAAGTAGAAATGTTATAGGAATATTTATTGTAATTATCAGCCAAATTTATATTTTAATGATCTACCTTTAAATTAGGGAGGAGCGTAAAACACATGCTATAAAGAAGCAATTCCATTTATTCCACTAGTAAGTTGCAACCTGCCCCCGTTTTAAGAGCGTGCACATAAATGTATTCAGTTAACATGAATTATGTATGCGTGCCTGAATGTTCATGAACCATTTCTAATGGCTTTAGGTTATTGCAAATCTGATATCCCAAGAGTAAGTGATCCATAAGTATGTATGGAAGCCTTGTGCCCCATTTGTCTATTTCTGTTTAAGAGAGCCAAGAAAAAGCAATTGGAAACTTCAACTCTGGTGCTGCAAATGGGTGGCCTTTTAGTTAGCCCAAGGATTGCTGTAAGCAAGATGGAATCCTGTCTTCAGAGTCAGGAGGGCCACTGAAAACTCGTCCTGCCTGCTGGATTTGCATAACTGTCTGACACATTCCCACAGAGAGATGGAAGAGTCTGGGGACATTTGGACAAGAAGGATGGATGGCCTGGGAAAGAAACATAATAAAAGAGCACTGTGCTGCTTGGACAAATTATGTTAAAATATGCTTGGGATTTGTAAATAATGAAGCACAACCAGAAGTCTAGTTATCTTCTAGACACAATCTATTATCATCATCATCATCTCCATTTTCAAAATTCTGGCTTGTTTATTTTGTTACCTGAGTGCTGAAAAAAAAAAAAAGAAATTAATCTCTGAAATGAGTATTGAAGAAGACCTGTACATATTCCTCTTCCTCTCTAATGACTTGGCAGATTATCTGAGCCTCAGTTTTGCTTTGTGCTGCATACACATTTTCTCTCATGCACAGAGCTGCTCTGTTCTGCAGGCAGCACACTGGTAAGATGTGTTCACAGTCAGTACAAACCAGAGGAATGCCATTTAACAAAAATATTAACTGACAGAAGGCAAATGACTGAGTTGATATGGAGAAGCTCTATCTTAATGAATACAGGAATGACAGTAAGTGGCTTGGGTTTACACCCAATCTGTGGCTAAGCCATGGCTTCCTGGGAGGAACATCCCCACTCCCAGCAGCTCCCCGATGCAGAAGGAGGTGGACAAGCCTCAGCTCCCATCTCTCCTCCCAGCCCAGACACGCTGCTGGTACCAGTCAGCAGGCAATCCTTACTCCCATGAGCAAGGTTGTAGGAGGGAAGGCCTTCAGTCAGAGACGTTTTTCTGGCTCTAAGTATTTCTGGACCTTGACCTGAAATCATTTCCTCCCCTGTGCCTTTATCATTTCACACTTTGATGGGATGAATAGTGGAGTTTTTTCTCAAAGCTAAGAAACACACAGTCAGGCAGGCAATGATGAATACAGTGTTAAACTCAAAAATCACAAAAAAAAAAAATCACAAAATAAACAATTTCCATTGCAGATTTCCTCACACTCAGAAAACCCATGGGTGAGTGCAGTGTCCCACTTCTAGAACTTCTTTGCACAAGAGATCTCTTTTCTTAGGTCTTTTCCAAATAATATCATAAAAATTTCATCAATTTTAAGGGAACAACAGTAAAGAACAGACTACTGGATATGCTATTGAAACCAATATTTTTCCCTTAAAACAGAAGGGTCTAACTACTTTATACTTTAAAAAAAAAAAGAAAAGAGAAAAAGAAAGGAAAAGAAAATAAAAGAAAGGAGAAGAGGAAAAGACAGGAAAATACAAAAAGAGTCTTGAACCCAACATACCTTGTCAGAGGCCAAAACAGGAATATAAATGAACAGGCAGGAATTCAAGTCATGCAAAAGATTATTTGTTTGACTGGTGTGTGAGTATGACAAAAAGGACAGCAGAAGTGCCACAGACAATCAGATTTTTAGAAAGAAAATCCAAATACAGGCTGGGCAAACATGGGATGCAGCACAGAGCAAATCCTAGACAGAGCTTTTGAGTCTGGATACCAGCTGAAAACAATCTCCTGTTGTTTGATCCTCCTATGCTCAAGGAAAAGGTACTTGGCACATCTTTTTAAATAAACAGGATTACATGAAAGACATTTGTCTCCATCATCAAGTTCTTCTAACTGGAACAAACTTATGAGGCTGAATGCTTGACTAACTCAAAAGAATGACAATGTTTTTTTGGAAAGCCTTCCCATGTTCTCATTGATTAACATCATATGCACCATGGCAATTAGGTGGCCACTGTATTTTAGTGGTTCAAAAAATAAAATTCCAAATTACAGTTTTACCAGGAAGCTGTAAAAACACCCATTCTTAAAGCAACTGTGAAGTTTGATAACCCATTACACTAAACAACGTTTCTGGGTGCTACTCTGTGCTGATGACTCCAGACATACAATCTCTTTTCTAGAAACCTGATTTCTGGCACTAGAAATAACTGCACAGCTGTGAGATATGCTGACTCCAGTGTTAAACATCGAGAACTTTGAACACAAGATCTCAGTTCTAATCAAGCAGTTATGAATGTTTAATGGAATTCTATCACTGTAAAGCACAAGCTCTCCTTTCGTTGAGGAACTTGGACGAAGGATGAATCCAGAGCTATATTCTAAGGTACAACCTGTGATACCTTTGTGCAACGTGAACAATATAACCTGAACTATATCAAAGGTTCACCTAATTCATTTCCAGTCTCCAACTAGGCCTACGGTCAGATGCCCTGCAGGAAAGAATAACTATCCCGGCCGATTTACTTCCATGTTAAATCTCATCTGCGTGTCAGGTGACAGCCATGGGGAGTGGCCGTGCCCATGAGGAATGTACCTTCCCTGTTGGGCAGCCCAAGTCCTCGTTGCTCTTCCCAGTGGCTGAGCTGGACTGTGCTCCACACAGCTGCACTTATTCCTGCCTTTTTCTCAGCTTCATATTTCTATTTGATTTTGTTAACTATATGGAAATGGAGCCAACTTTTCTGCCAGTTTTAATGGATTTCTCCCTGAAATAAATAGAAAAATGCCCATCTATAATAGCTCCTAATTTAGTTCCTAATCTGTGTTATGCCAGACAGGAAGTTTCTTTGGCTCTCTGATTTTGAGGGAAACAGTAAGAAACAGAAATGAAAAAGGGCAAGGTTTATCTAGGAGGTGGCAGCAGCTAAGCTCTTCGGCTAATGCAGCTGCTGACATTTCCAGCCATTCAGTGCATTCCTCCCTAGGGAGAATAAAGCTAAAAGAAACTACTTAGTAAGAAACTACTGGATGTCCATTAAAAGTCATTCTAGTGGTGAAGATGAAGAGGCTCATTGGCAAAATACTCTTTGTATAAATCTAAAAACAACATTAAAAGCCATCCAAAAAGCAGGCAGTTAAATAGATTCTTTCACACTGAGAACCAGCAGTACAGGAGACTAAAATGGATTCTAGGAAAAAAATTACTTTTGATTCAAACCACTGATAAAGAGATTTCCCAGTCAATGTCTGCGTAATGCTGAAGAGAATGATTTTTTGCACAAAGCCCCAAGAGGGGCGGAAAAATATGATTGAAAGAGGAGTTTTAGAAGCAAAACTCAAAGAATTTTTGGAGATGGCAGGTCACTTTCTTATATTAACACCTGTTATACAGGATAAAATAAAGGGAAAATAGCTTTATTCTAATGAAGGATGGGATTTAAAGGTTCTATCTATTCAAACACTATGAAAATGATGGAATTTGGGACGGTAGTAACATCCCATGCTAATGACCTTGAGAAGTTAATGGAGCCATGGTGACTTAAAATAACTCAGAATGAAGTTTCCTCAAAATATGTTTAAAATAACTAACCTATGAAACACTGTAGGTAGCTTTGAGAAAGGAAGCTTTGTAAGGTATCTGCATATAATGACATCTTACTCCAATAAATGGGAACTCATCTCTTTGGGCATGACACTCCTTGGAAACATTCAGTAGTAATTTCCTAATTCTATTCCCTTATGCATAAAATACTTCTGCACAGTAACCCCTCAGGATCCTAATCAAGGCCAACACTTCGGGGCCCCAGGCTTTGTATGAAACAGCAACAACTCCTGCTCCCAGAACTCCAAACTTGCCATCATACCTGCATGTTAGTCCTGTTCCCAGTTTATATCTCTGGAAATGGGAGAAGACTGCATGAAATATGAATGGACAAAGGCTCCACAGACCTACTATTTTACCTTCAAAGCAGATGCCTCAGTCAAGTCTATAATTGATGTAGTTTCTGCCCTCTAGGTACTACAGACACAAGCAAGGCAATACATTCCCTGATTTAACCAGGCATTTCTCAGGGTGTGGGTTTAAGTGCTGCTCAATGACCTCCCTCTTCATTTGAGTTCACTGCACATAGTAAGGTTATCATACAACTTCACTATTTGATTTAATGCTTTTATTTCAGGTTCAACTTATCTGTCCACCACGTCCACAGCTGGACAGAAAGTCAAGACATTTACCTCATTATAAAAGCTGGAAAGATTTATCAATCTTTTGCCTTGTTATATAAGCCTCAAGTGAAAAGCCAAAAGAAAGGAAAAAAAAAAACCTAAGCAAGAATCTTTGTCAACTTCTGTGAATGCCATTTAAGAAAACCGAACAGAAAATAGATGTGCATGGAGAAGGCGGCTAAGGAAAACATTTCAATTCATTTTCAGCAAATCTGGTTTTCTACTTTTCTGTTGAAATGAAAGCACAAGTGGCAACAACTCCATGCCTACGCTTGTTATTGCCTACTCAAGAATCAAGTGCTCTTTCACTCAAAACTTGATTGTTGGAAAGAAAACTGTCAACCGGTGAGACTTGTTATCAAGCTGGAAAGTGAGAAAGGGTTGCTTGCTGCTACTAGTCTTGGGATTTCATCAAAATGGCTTTTAGAAGCACATTCTTTTGCTGTAATCCTTGGAGGAGTTCTCTTAGAGGAATAGCATGCAATGAGGCCAGATGAAAAAAGCCCCCCAAGGCTTGGTTTCCTTAGTGTTCTCCCCCCCGTAATTGAGACAATGCGGTCCAACAGAATAAAAATGAGATTCCAGAAGCTGCAGTTCCTCTCTTAGCTCTGTCAGTGCCCTGTTTTTACACATAGGAATGTGTAAAACTTAATCTTTCTCTTCAATTTTCCCATCTGTAAGACATGACCAATACTACACTTTTAATGACAGACTAGGAGGTCTCAGATGATACCTGTTTACTCAAGCTAACTTGCAACAAATTAATTTGGCATTTGATCAAACCTCATGTTCTCGCTCCCCTAGTAAATAGCCTTCTCTGAGCTGTAACCCACTTCCATTCTCTGGGCAGCAGTCAGTCTCTTCATGTTCTGCACAGCACCTATCCCTAGCGCAGGATAAAGGAAGAGGAGGTTTGTTTTGGTTAGGTTGGGTTTTTTTCCATAACTCAGCTTTTCACATACCACCATATCTGTAGCTTTATGCAAATGTTATGAACATCTCTGATTTTTCTGATGCTTTGCAGCTTTAAGGGCTGTGAGGCTTCCCTATGTGTTAAGAAAAGATTGTACAAGAAGTGTTTGCTTTGGCTTGGCAAACTTTCAAGATTTTCAAAAGTGAATGCTAAATGTGGGTATTAAATAATATCTTAGGCAAGACCCTTCCATGCTTTCAGAGGTGATGGGGGAGGGAAAACACACCCTAAAACAAAACAAAAAATGCAAAATATTCCAATTTTCACGCTACCAAGTGGGCTTTTACCCATGTCTGTCCTCACATTAATAGAATTAAAAGAGTAACACAAGTACAGGCAGCTCCCTCAGTCACTCACGATTCACGCAACAAGAGTAATTAGTCTTTCTAACCATGTGAGTTACCTTTTAAAAACCAGATGCCTTCAATCACTGCCATTTCTTCTGTAACAACACAGATCAAAGCAGCACACAACACACAGCAGAACCAAAACCCACCTGTAGCATCAGTTCACAGCATCTACTTTCAGAGGAAATAAGAAGAAAAGGAAAAACAGGGAAAGGGAGAAGGGAATGTAATGGTAATAACTCCAGACTAAAGATATTCACCCTCTGCGATGTCTGAACGAGAGCTGGTGAGGGAATTCTAACAGGAAGTCATTTTGTTGGGAAGTGCCAATTTGTTGAAACAAGAGTATGTCGTGGAAACCTCAATTTCAGGAAATCTCTACTGGACAAGCAGCAGACACAGTGGAAGAGTGCCTGACTTCCTGCCAGGCTACCTCTCCGAGTGCTGCAAAACTTCAGGTTGCATGAACTTCAACTCTGGGCACACCCTATTCTGCAAATGGCCCTATGCTCAGATCCTACAGCTTTGGGCCAAACACCAGGCAACTGGGTGCTGTGGGACTTGATATGAGCTTCACTCATCCCAAACAATGATGTACTATTATCTTGAATCCTCAAGGATTCTCACGCTTTCAAGACTCCCAGGACAGAGAACATTCAAGAAGTCAAGATAGCTAATTGTTACTTTGGAAGCCAATAAAACATTTTAAATTATTTCTTGTGTCTTCTAGACATTAGAGTCCCTATTCCCCTCCACAGGAATGTAAAATTCTGCTTTATTTCAATTGCTTGTAAACAATCCTTTACATGTGAGTAACACAGTAAATATATTTGTATGACTCCCAGTTTGTATGAACAATTCTCCAAAAGGATTCACATTAAAAATAAAAAATTTAAAGGGTATTGACAGGCCTAAATTATTTCATCTCACTGGGACTACTATCCATATATACTGAATATACATATGGAAGGGCAGATATTCCCCAATGAACGACACTCAGAGAAAATACCACCCAAACTTTGAACTCAAGATCAGTTTGCATGATGAATTTAAACAAGAGCTTCTTGGCCTGCCAGTGTGTGTCACACAGGTACAAAAGTCTTCGTGGGATTAACCCTAGAAAAATCTCCAGAATGCACTGAGCATCCCACTGTGCTTACCACTGAGTTCTGGCTCTCTCTACACTAGTTCAACAGGAGACAACAATTATCACTAATCTAAAGAAGAGACAGCAATGGGGACTGGAGCAGAAGCTATGTTAAGAGATGTGACTAATAACTCCAAAAAGATAGTAGCAGTTCCATTATGTTTCATTTATTAGTTGCTTGTGGAACAGCTTTCAATGAGACCTATACACCAGGGTCTACATGTTAGTTACTAACTTTTCAAGGTTATACTTATCCTAAAAAGAAGTCTTTTAGACAATTAAAGATATTTGACCTCGGTCAGTATTCTTATTAAACAGCTACAATGAAGTACCAAAAGATGATTTACATAAACAAAATTAAAATACAGGCCAGTATCAACATAACCTGATATATCAAACACAGTACAGGACAGCACACTGGGAACAAAGTCATAACTGTGCAACTAGATTTAGCCCAACAGATTGAGTTTTATTCACATGATTAAATAATACTGTAAATTAAAGAATAATACATGCAGAAGTTAGACTTTTTAGAGCTAAATTGCGTCTGGTCTACAGTGCAGACCTTTGCTGAAGGGTTTAGCAAGAAACCACATGACAGGATAAGCAAAGGTTCATTTAGCCCTACCCTATATCCTGTCTTTGATAACAGCCAAAGCAGATGCTTAAGGAAAAGATATGAACACAGAACAAGTATAAGGTATGTCCTGCCAATTCTCAGCAAACCTGCAGTTTAGAAACTTCTTGAACTGGAACATATCAGTATCTTTAATGGCTCTTTATGAACTATTTTTTCCATGACTTTATCTAATCCCTTTAAGAAACCATTTGTACTTTGGCATCTCCAACATCCTGTAGCAATAGCTTCCACAATTTAATTAGGTGTTGCCTGATCATTTCACTTGTTTTTTGTCAAGTGGGAATGAATAATCACTATCTTTCCACTTTCTTCATGTCCCTCCCGATTTTATGTAGCACCAGTGTATCTTGCTTCCCCCTTATTAGTCACCTTTTTCTCAAAACTGGAGAGACCCAGGTCACTGAATGCTCCGTTGCACAGAAGCCCTCACATTCCTCTGATCATTTCACTTTCTTTTGTACCTCCACAACTTCCATCATATTCTTGAGATGGGACAGCTGGACTCGCACAAAGTATTCAAAAATGAGGTTGCACCAAACATTTTATTCTAAATGTGGAAAACATTAAGAACGTCAGTTATAACCCTTAATGCATTTATAGCATGCCCCAGTTCCCCCTATTCAACTGTCACAGTATGTCTCTGCTCTTTATGTATCCTGTGCTCAGCACAGCTCTGTGCTTTCGATCATCCCTGCACCTATGCTCTGTTAGCAGCACATCTTTCTTCCTTTCCTCAATTTCTTCAAATCTCAAATAGTAGACAGAAAGTGCCTTGACCCATATCCCTGAAAAACTGTAGGGTTTATGGTCTCTTCCTATATCCATGCTTTGTGCACTTCCCAGGCTTCCATGCTGCATGATATCTATTGCTATTTATCCCACCCATCTGCGTTAGCAGCTAAACCCAGAATTTCAGCTTCAGAAAGATTCTCTGCACACTTCAGACATTTTAAGATGAGATTTTATATATTAAAAAAAAAAAACAAACAAAAAAAACCCAAAAAAACAAACCACAAGGCTTTTTGCTCTAAGAAGTAATGCTAAGTAAGAGATACTTGCTCAGGTACAATCCCAAACATAGCTACATAAATTAGGCATTGTAAATTGTGGGTCTGGTCATATACACTTTTCACGACCACATGGACAAAGAAAAATTACCTTCAGGGCAGGCTCAGCTCATGCAGGGGGCAAATTACCCTTCAGAGATGCTTATATCTCATTGACTATATTGAGAATCTAGGGCATGTATGATCCTAAATTTAACATCTCAGTTAAGTGAGATGACTCTGGAATTTTGCATTTCTAGGACAAAACAACCTGGGGTTATGTGAAAACAGAACAGCAGTTAAGAATTAAAGGCAGACTGCCTCCACCCTAATATCCTAAAGCTTACAAGCAATAGCTAAAGTTTTAAAATCACTTTTTCTTAGGTAGATTTTGTATAGCTGAAGTCAAACCATGCAGAAATTGTCTTAGGCTGTGCCAAGCAAAATTCCTAGGGTGTTGGCTTTTGTTGGGAATAACTTCCAAATTGGGCAATTCATTGCAACTTCAGCTATCAGGTTTCCTGGTTTCCCTACTAACTTTTACCAAATGGGCATTTCAAAATGGTCTGTTTCATATCCAAATGTTTCTTCATGGCAAGGATTTCTTTTCAGTGACACACAGTTGGAGCTCCAAGAATAGGCAGGAAAGCCACAGCAAACTCTCTCTCTCTTCTTTTGAATGTTGTGCAGTTCCTACATTTGAATTGCATTTTTTTTCTTATTTTCTCAGTCTTCTGGTGTTAGTGCAATTACCTGGTTGTTAGCGGAACACTTATTGCCATCCATTTCCTTGGACCAGCCTTGTGCTTCAGACTGACACAATAAAACCAAACCTCAAGACTCTCTCACACAAATGGTGCAGAGACCAATTGGCTCTGGGTACTGCTTATTTCATTTTGATTTTCGTTTCATTTTTGTAATCATGATTGTAAACCAAAATAAACTGAAGGGAGTGAGACCACAAACAGCAATGTATATGTAACTTCAGCTGAAGTCACCAAGAAGCAAAAGTACTCAGTTCCTAAGGGGAGCCTAATCTTTCACACATCTCTCTATAATCCCATGATGGCAGAGAATGCATTTGCTTTCAGAATTTTATCTATGGATCTACAGTATTAGTTCTTGTGTGAGAGCAAGATTCCATAGGAAAACTAAAACAAAGTGTTCATATCTCCCCTGTAAACCGGGAATGACACGCAACAAATGAAAACCAAGGACACTGAAACTGGTCAAAGCGGGAGTCAAGGAGCTTAGTATTACAATACTCTATTTTGGAGCACAATATTCAACAAAACTTTAAATCAAAGATATTGATTCAAATTGTATTGTTCATCCAAAGTACTTCCAGGGAAATACTACATGAGAATGTTTACTTTTTCTGCATTTTGGACAAGGATGGACAATTTTTTTTCCTTAAGAACTCTAGGACTACCCTTATCCATCTGCTATTTGATTATATTCTATTTCTTGCTATTATCACACCCTGCACTTGATTTATTCAAGGATAACTGCCACACATTCCAAAACTTATTTCATAAAAAAAAAAAAGCCCTAGCTGTTTGTCCAGGTTGCTTTCACAAGTGGATTTAGTTAATTTTTTATTCTACCATCATAGTTTGCCAAGGGAAATTTGTACTAGAAAGGTGTATAGAAAAGAGGTTGAACTATTGAGTTGTTACAAGGAGTGAACAATTGCAACACAAGCTCATCCACTACACCTGTCCTACACCTCCTTGAGTGCATCTCCACCTGCCCTGATGGCTGTGACAGCAAGTGGTGGTTCTTGTGACAGGTGCACGTGTTTACAAGAATTTAGTTCAAACACATCATATCACATTGCATATTAAAGAGCAAGAAAGGCAACACTGCTGGAAAGCGCTGCCCAAAACTAATATATATTAATGTTACCACATCATCAGACAGAAGAGAAGTTTTTCACTCATTTGAACAGACATTATTTGTGTTGCTAACTAAACCACCACCACAGTGGTATTACTTTAGAATAACAAATACGATCAGAAGAGAGACATGAAAGTGTGACTCCAGATTTTCTCTGCATTAGTCAGAATGATGAACATAGAAACCAAATGCCAGAGAAACAAAACACTACAGGCTCACAACAAAGGGCAAATATAGGATGCATCTGAACAGGCAGTCACTGCTTTGTTGCAGGGTTTGTGTGAGGTAATCAGATCTGTGATTTTTACAAAAATCAAGCCACAAGTGCTTCTGTGCACTGTCCTCAGAAAGACAGGCAAGGAGAAGTTGTTCTGGGCATTGAGGAGATGTAAGATCCCCATAAGTATCAGAAAAGAAGCAAGAATTATCTCCAGGCAGAAGTGTTGCCTGAAGTGGCTCTACTTTAAACAGTAGAAGAATAATCACTCCACGCAATCATTATCAGTATATATTCTTCCCAATACTTGTATGTGATCTCACCTCTTGGACTCTGGCCCTCACAGTGAACAAGATAATGCTGAGACCACTAAGCAAAAGAGGAATAGTTTGCCCTTTCATAAAGTTTGGGGGGGTTGCCTTTTTGTCTTCCCCTTGATAAGTAAATAAAGACTAATAGAATCAAAATCATAATCTTTTTAATTCCAGTTTCGGCAATTCAAAGCCTTTTCTAAGTTGCAAAGCAGTCTATTTTACAGATCTTTTTTCCCATCCTATGCTATCACTGATAGTCTATTTTAAAGTATTATTTCTCATTCAGTTTTTCAAAGACGAGAACTCTCCTTCTCTTTGTTATTTCTCAAGTCCCCATGTCCCATTATACCAAAATCTTGGGAAGATGCTTTCTTTTGCCTCAGCTTTTCTTGACAGGTTGGCAACAATTTAGCCACTTTGGAAATGGTGTCTATTTTAAAGAATAGAGCCAGAGATGATATTTGATGAAATATCTCCTCATGTGGCTGTGATATAAATGGTTTTTTCCTCTGTTTATGGACTTCCCCCCAGTCACAGTGTAACGTCCAAAATAGAGCCATTTGGACATAGCTTGACAGGTCTCTGCATTAGTGCTGCTCAGCATTACGTGTCTCACTACTCCCAAAATAAGGCAAGCAAACTCATTTCCCCATAGTCCAAGACCCTCCTGCAAGAAAGACAAAAATCTGGGCTGAGACACAAACTCTGACACACAGCCTGATGTGCTGCCCTCACAAACTCAGCCCTCTCTCATCACCAGACAGAAGCTGAATTCTTGGCTGAGAGCAGAAATATGTTTTCAACTCCTTTCCCCATCAATATTGAATCCAATATCTAAATTTAGATTTGAAAAAGCTTCTCAAAGAGAACTAATGAAAATTATGTGACTTTTTACACAAACTATTCATTTTCTCTCTTTGTATTAAGAGGCTGTTTCAAAAATGGGTATGGCTAAATCCCAAAATCCTGCACTAGGAGATATGCAAGGAGAGCACAAGATGTCTTCTATAAAAAGATTTTTCAACTGGGAAGGTAAATATGTCCATTTACCAAACAGACTAAGCTTGCAGATGCAAGAGGCCTTGCTAAAATAATTGAAAATGTAAGCTGCATGACAGGGTTTGGAGCAGAGCTTTGCACACACACTCTCTGCAGTGATTACAGCCGTGGAACTGTGCCCAGCACAGCAATAAGTGAAGTCAGATGAGGGATTCATGTAGACAGGGCTGCTCCTACAGTCTGGCTCTCGCACACTGCGCTAGATATTCATTCTGATCTCAGCAGGAAAGCATGTGTTTGCAGAGCTGGCTTGGGCTGCACAAAGTTAAACTCTTTATTAAATTTTCTAGTTGGCAGTAGTCAGCAACAACTTTCAAGCATGCTAAAAAAGTTTATTTTTGAAATCCAGATTTATACAGTGGAGCACAGCACATGTTTTCTGAATCAATGTTTCCCCCTCCTTCCCTGCGGAGATCAGGGCTGCAATTTTTCCAGAGCTGTTTAAGATTAAAGCTCCAGCCCCCCTTTCAGAAATTCCAAATTTTAACTGGCTACGATTCCTGCAGTGTAACCATTCAGTACTACTGGCACGGCTCTTAATCTGAATTTTTGGTTTAGATCAGTTCATGGTCAATCAAGAGGTGCTACTTCAGAAAGGAAGGTGTAAGCAAAGATTTGAGGCTAAAGTTACTGAAGTGGAGGCTGCTGTAGATAATTTCACTTTCCTTTCTCATTATAATCATACAAATTTGATCTTATCTGGAAATAACCAGAATATTTACAATCATTTTGCCTACCTTGAAAGTAGCTCTTTTCCAAATACTTGAAAAGCACAAATTTTTGAATTAATGTTAAATATCAAATTTCAAAAAAACCCCCAAAAAAGTCCAAAAAGTAGATACCTCACTAACTGGGTTAATCACTAGAAGCATAAGTTAGTTCTTAGGACACACAAAAACCACAGAATACATAACTTTATAAAATAAAGTGGTGACTGAACTTTTTAAAGGTCAGATTTAACTAGCTATTGGCTAACTAACACACTGGGCATCGATAAAGCCAATTTGTGTCACAAAAGTGGTGGTATACACATAAAAGTTAAAATTTTTGGCAACAATGTATTTTAAAAAAACAGTACCATGCAATTTTTAAGCAAGCTGAATTGAAAATAAATCTCAGAAAAGTTGTCAGCACCCATAAACATAGACAAATTGACCTCTCCACCACCCCCTGCACTCATTCTTGCCAAAAGAAAATTACACACAAAAAATGAAATCACTTTCAAACCTATCTGCCAAGCCCACAAGGGGAATTCAGATCACTATTTCTATCTATAAATGTCCATTTTAGCCACTAAAGCAGGAGCTCCAAATATAGAACATTCAATGCCAGTGTCAACTCCTAAAATCAACTCCATAATTTAAAACCTCTGTCACTCCTCTGCTCAATTATATATTGCAACCAAATCCACTTTCAGCTGAAACCCTGTGCATCACCAGCTCTCTATTTTAGACTGGAACACAGAGATGTTCCTACTAAAGAAACAGGGACGACCATTGCTGGAGGAGAATGAAGCACCTACAGCAAGCTGCAAATTTAGTGCCACACTGTAATTTTGCAAGACAAAAGTGTTGTCTTAAAACACACAGCTTATGTTTGCAGTTCAATCAATCATGAAATGACAAAATATATTGACAAGGTTCTCAAGAAAACACTTCTCGTGGCTGTGCCCTACTGGGTTACACAATGCAGTGACACAGTGTGAAGAGCAATAAACTTTACAACCTTTTAGGCTGAATGCTTTCTGCCAAGCACAACAGCAGCAACACCAATATACCAGAGAACAGAAACAATTATCCCTGCTGCTTGGACTGTGCTGGTGTCTCTCCGGAACAGTGAATCTCTTCTGTGTCTCCTCTGTTTTCCATCACAAGGAATGTGATTAGTATTATGTGCAATCATGTACCTGACAACTCACATCTCACATTCACTGTGCTCGAGCCTCTTAGGGTGAGTTTATGGCCAACCGAAGTAAGTGAATGCTCCCCTCTCATGGGAAAATACCTTGACAGGATACTCAGACATTACCGATGTACTGAGAAATAACTGAAGAGAAGACCCTTGAGAGGACACTTCATCACCCTCCCAAGCACCATGGAAAGAACAATTTACTGGTGTCTTGGACAGTGCTGATACATTTTCTCATCAGAATAAAACAAATCAGGGATTCAGTCCCTTATTTTCAGCCAGAGCATCCTTTTCCTTTGGATTAAGAAGAAAAAAAAGAAAATCAAATCAAGGGTCCAGGCCCTTATTTTCAGTCAGGGCATCCTTTAACTTGCATTAAGAAGCAAAAAAGAAAAAAGGTCGGGTATAAATGATGAGCCGTATTAAATCAGTTCCACAGTTGAAATTTGTTTATGGTTACATAATGGGTGCAAAAGGGGAAACTACCAAGCTGCTGAGAGAGCAATTCACCAGCCTTCAAAGGGAAGGAACAAATTAGAAAACTTCCAACCCCCTCCAAATTATTTCAACTGTACATATTTTAACAGTTTTTAACTAAAGAAAGAAATCCTTTCAAAAAAGAGAAAAGTCAAAAATTAAGTACAATTAAGTTTCTACTGGATTAAATATAATTGTAGCAACAATCAAGAGAAAGAAGAGCAATAGGGTTTATATAATAAAATTTTCTCTATTTAAAACAAATTGTGTAGCTACAATGGAATCCTACTCCCAGTAGATTTCCATTGCACTTCTGCAAACCGGCATGTGTAGATAGACAAAATAGGAAGTGTTCTTGGATGGAAAGTATAGTTTTTCAGGTTGCTCAAAAAACTAAAGAGATTCAATGTAAAAAGGGTTGTTTAGTACAAAAACATGGAGCTGAACTTACGTTCCAAGGACCATCAGTAAATTTTAATCTTACATACAAAAAAAAAATGGAGAATCAAGTCCTTTAGGATATTTTTATGAAAAGAGAAGGATTAGTGATAAGTACAAGGACTAACATTTGGGATTAGCTAAATATGCCAAAGTGTCAGTGATAGTGGAACCAGTCCCAGAAAATCTCTTTTGTTTAATAAGGAAATATAAGGGGTTCCACCTAACATTGAATTTGTAATGTAAGCTGATTTCAGAGTATTCCACCTTGTTAACTTATGAAAAATGATCCATTCTGAGAAAGTACTACATTAAAATTTATCTTCCCCTTTTGTGTCTTTATCATTTCCTAAATATGAAGTGAAGATGCATAAAATGTATTTGAAGAATGAACATGATGAAACTGATGTATGAGATGGAATCCCCTGCTACACCAACAAGATTTGGAAGTTCTTTTATATGCAAAATACCCTCAAAATGGAAGAAGAACAACTTGGGAAGTTTATATACCCACAAAGGTATTGCATCAATAGAAGGACATTGGACTTTCTGCCAGTCATTTTATGACTGGGCATCCTGGTGTTCTCACTGCCAGCAGGTTCTTACTGGTCTTGAAGCACAAACACCAAGTAGAACAAATCTCTCTTACTCCAAGAGGGCTGAATCGTCAGAGGGATTCACATATCACAAAAAGCAAAGAAGGTCTACCAAAAGCATGCATTCAATGTGTATTTCCTGGTTAAAATTAGGCAATCGACATTAGCAGTGAGATTTGTGTCCCACCAAGAACAGTCACCACCTCAAAATCAGAAGACATAATTACCTAGCAAATAACAAGGCAATGAATGCACAAAAAGAACAGTAAAACAGAAAATGGAAAGTCTTTCAAAACATGTAACACCATTATCTTAAAACCTTCTTTGCTTCGTGGGAGGTAACTATGGATTGAGCTTTGAGGAACACCCTGGGATTCACAGCTCATTCATCTTTTGTTGCCTTGCATCATACTTGAGAACCAGGAAGGTTTTATTTGCAATGTCTTCACTTGAGATCATCCATCTGGGTGCACTGCTGTAACACAGCTCTTTCCAGGGGCTGCCAGCGCTGCAAAGAGTTGGCTGTGCACAGACTAAACATGTTTTCCCATGTAGTACATCTCCTCTGTACAAATAATTTCTCAAAATTTATTGGAAAGCAGCACACACAGCTCACCATGCAAACAGCTGTCAATTAAGCCAGTGGGTACAGATAGGGGTAACAAGCAATTAATGATGCAAAGTATCCAAGCACCAAGTTCCATTTTCCCCTAAAAGAAGAAAAGGGATGTGTTAGAAAACACATAAACTGTTAGTCAAATACATTTATCCTGGGATGAGTAACTGTTCAAGGAGGTACAAATGCCATATTTAGGCACATTTTCTTCCTTGGCACAGGTGCCTGCTGGAAAATAATCAAGTCATGAAATGTTCTAAGCTCTGCTGCTTTTCCAGTGGTTTAATTCTCTATTTCTTTTCTTCATCCTTAATGTATGTTTTTAAGAAAATTAATCCAACGATTTTGAACTAACATAGATCTACAAACCAAACTGCAGAGTTGGCTCATAAGTAAAATGCTCCAATTATCCCCATGAATTAAGTTGTTGAATTTCTCATAATCTTTATATTAAAAACCATTTTTCTCTGAAAACATGCAGCTCCCTACTTAAAGAGAGGAGGACAGTTCTTGGAAACGCTGATTTTTGTTGGCTGTATGTAGACAGATCCAGCAGAAACCAAAGAGACTCCTAAACATGGCAACCTATCTGCTTCTTTTGGAGAAATTTTGGGATAAGGACAGTGGAAAAGGCAAATGGCAGAAGTGTAACAAATCAGCAAAGATATAGCTGATCAGAAACATGGATCGCATCATGCCACGCCAAACTATCGGAACCTTAAACCTTGTCACAAATAAATAGGTGTGATCAGAGGTGGGATGACGCTATTCTGGAAGATCACAACTACTTCTGAGTGGAGTTCAGGCGCAAGTATAGCACCACTGCTTGGAAAACGAGCTGCAAACTTCCTTTAAAAAGTTCAAGTTTCTTCCAATTGCCAAATTCAACTGGAAGTTTTACAAAGAACTACTTTCCAATTTTGTTGCTATCAGAAACCAACTTCTTTAATGCTCAAATAGCATGGTGATGAGCAGTCTATAAGACCTGAGAAACGATTAGATAGGCCAGCCTTGCGTGACCAATAACAAAATTTCCTTTAATTCGGTGCCAAACCCAAGAGAATCTGAGGACCAGTACAGTCAGGAATATCACAAGAAACAACATTTCCAGAAGGAAAATAGACCTGCTACTTCTCATTAAAAAGGAATGTACATAAAAAGAAGTATTGCAGCATTATTTCCTAAAAGAGCACCCAAGACTGCAGACCCATTTGTTTTTAAATGATTTCATCTCTCAGGTCCTCTGGGACTTCCAGACATATTGATAAACTAAACTGGTCTGACTACTCTGGCATCTTGGCATGTAATCACTTAAAACAGAGACACATCCTAACTTGTGCGAAATTGAAACATTTGTTTGAGAATAATTAGTTCCTTAGCCCAACAATGCTTGGCAGATTTTTCTCATTAGTTGAGGAAAATGATTGAGGCAGGCAGACAAGCAAGGAGACTTTGTCAGGCATTCTGTGAAAATAATTTGGACCACACACTTGGCTGCAGAGCCAGATAACGTATGTCGTTCTTTGCTATCTTAACAGGTAGGATTAAAAAAACCCCAACGCAACAAGACAAACCCATCTGGCACAAGAAAACTGAATTGAAAGGACTTTTCACATCTTCTAGTGCAGCTCTTCTGTGTTCCCGGTGCGAGCCACAGTGATCGAGTCATACAGTGTTAGGCCCCAGCAAATCACTTATTTTCTTTTGCATTTCCTATTGTACAGTCAGAACTAGAGCTGAAAATACTCATTGTGAGTCACAGGCTGTGCAGGTCCCAGAACAATATTTTAAGAGTATTCATGCTGGGATAGCCAACTGTGCTTTCCTTCTCCAGGGATGTTTTAGTGTGCAGAGCATGTTCAAGGCAAACTGGGATTCAGAAAATATCAAATCACCACATGTTTTAGTAGGCTGTACAACTTCCAGACATGTTTCCTTTCTGAGGTCCTTCCAGAAATCAGACTACTCATAAGAAAGACAAAA
The DNA here is from genome assembly GCA_013396755.1 of Sclerurus mexicanus. Taxonomy (NCBI): domain Eukaryota; kingdom Metazoa; phylum Chordata; class Aves; order Passeriformes; family Furnariidae; genus Sclerurus; species Sclerurus mexicanus. Next base: position 973,066 of record VWZF01006443.1, on the reverse strand, counting down.
CTCAAGGTGCCATGTAACTTAACTATACCAAACCAAATTCCAGAGAATTCATTCAATAAATGTAACTGTTTGCTATTTCAAGTTAAGCATTCATATATCAATGCAATTAAATCAGGCACAGGATATAGCTGAAAGATTTTTGACATCCAGGCATATCAAGAACTTCTGATCTCTGTATTTTACATTATTTCAGTGTGAAAGCAAATTTCAGGTTTTAACATCAATCTACAAAATAGATTGGCTGGTCAAACTATCAGATGTAAATGGATACGTCATAATTTATAAACTTCAATTTATGAAATAATTACATTTGCCAGCAACATTTACATATTTCCCATGTCTGCCTGCAGCCTTTAAGTAGCCATTTGGCCTATTATGCTTAGATAACCACCTGGAACTCCTTCCTGGGAAAGTTCCCAAGTCTAGACACTAAAAATCACATATGTTTCCAATTATAAGAAACTATTACGATAAGGCCAACATAAATCTCCTACATCAACAATCAGTTGCCAATTATATCACATTCCACAATAAGCTTTCTTACTATAACTAATTTATAGAATGCTTGGCTTAGAAAATCAATAAAATTAGGAGAAAAGGAGAGGTAAAAATATCAGACCTTGACATCAGAGTGAACATTTGAACCCAAATGTTAGCTTTGTATGGAAAAAAGCTGCAATGAACTGAATCAACAGAACTATAAATTGTACAATATAAAAAGCTTCATTGTGCAAACAACGATGGCTGTTATCCACAGCATCCATCACAGTCATTCCTTCATCATGCACACAAAATTCTGTAAAAAAGATATAATAAAAATATTACTGTTTGTCTTGCTCTGTTACACATCCACTACACAAGCAGCCAGAACTGCAGTAAGGCTTTTTTGAACAGTGCAACAAAATCCAATGGGATCTGTTCCACTTTCTGTCAATCACTTTTAAATATTTTTACCATGATTGTAAACAGTAACTTACAAAAATCAGCTGATTTTTAGGACATTCCAGAAAACAAAGATGATTCAAAATGAGATTAGTGGGAAAACAGCCTTTACCAAAACCAATTGCATATAGGAGAACTGACATTTTATACATACATACAGAGATCACACTTTGAAGGACTAGTGAAAGCACTTGTATTTCACCTAAAGGATTAGAGCTTTTTCCCTTTGCATTTCCCATTGTGTGGATTGATTCATCCGCTTTCTATAACCAAACAATATTACCTCAATGTTTACGTATATCATTATACTAATTTAAGTGTCATAGAATTCTTTACAGCAAATTTTTAAAGTAGAAACACTAATTTGTGAGTTTAAATTGTGAATTTGTTCTGAAAATGATAATTTCCCCCAGTTTACAGATGGGGAAGAATATCCAGCAATAGAAGGACTGAAAAATTTGTTTCCAGGACTGGTGATTTCTGAAGATTACAGTCCCTCTTCCCAGGCAAAACAAACAACCTTTTCAAGTTATCTGTTATCAAACATGTTAATCTGTTTTGTTGACAGTATCTCATAAAGAAAGCATTAAATGCAAGCAACAAAAAACTCTGCTCTTTTTCTACTTGTCATTGCTCTGTTCTCACTAGTAAGTAAAGTTGATCAAGAATTTTTGTGTAGTCTACCAATTTTGAAAGGGACATCCCAGGTCCTGCCCAGACATTTTCATTACAATAATAATTTCAGCACAAAGTCCAACTGAGATTTGGTCTAAACAGGAACAAGAGCTTCAAAGTCTCTCCTTTGTTCTATTCACATTATTTTGGTTGAGATTTATGTAATGTTGTTTTCTACTGGAATGTTCCCCTTTGCACAAATAACCAATTTTCAGTAATGGCAAAATAGGTCTAACTACATAAACCATGGAGGAAGTGCAGCCACCTTGGATGTGGGAAGCTAAAGCTCAAGTACTGACTGGATTGATATTTACAGGTTGGAACATCCAAGCCGAAATGCAGAAAGGAAGGCTCAGACCCCATGAGCCAGCAGGTAGAATGCTTAAGCCACTACCTGTCAAGCAGAATTGCAGCTCCCCCATGTGACAGTGGGAGAGATCCCAAAGCCTTGTGAGAACCCCGCTCAAGAGCGCCTTAGCTAACCAGGAAGCACCTCTCCATCTTTCAACTGAAACTTTTCTGAGACTTTTATCCTACTAAGCATGCTTTGCTAATGCCAAAGACACACACATTTTGGCAAGTGCCAAGCTCAGGAAGCTGTGATTTATCCCATTCTTTTGCCATAAAGGACAGTATTATAGAATCACCTCTGGGGTATAATTACAAAGGTGGCAGAGCGTAGGGCAGTAATTTGAGGTAAAACATGAAAAAGGTTAAAAACTTGGACAGTCCTTTGGCATCCAAAGGAGACTTTTCGTGTGTTCCTCCAGAACACCATCAATTGAAAAGAAAGTTGGTCAGAATTTTAATTCCAATAACACTTGAGAATCAGAAATACTTCTGATAGATGGAAAATGTATAGCATTAAGGCTGAAGCTTTTCTCCTTCCCAGTCATTAAGAGAATTTTGTTCCTTGAAGCAAAGAAGTCAGCTCAATAACACATTGGTTAGAAATTTCCTGGCACAAGACTTATAGTAATACAAGGAACACTATCTTTCATTACAGAATTTTCCACAAGATAATATTTTCAGCAAAGCATGGTAGTTAGGAAGGAAAAAAAATTAATTTGGACAGGAGTCCCAAGGTCAGTCCTGTTTTTTAACTCCATATTTGAGGTCTTTAATCTTCAAAGTATGGAGGTGTCAGTCAGCACATACATTTCAGTTGAAAGGTCTGTGAGTAGTGAAACACAGAGAGCAGTTATTCCCTTTCATACCTCAGGAATGATCTGCACTCCAAAGAATTCTGAACAGCTCCCGTGCTGATGAGACTACAATAATAAAGAAGCACATTTTGCAACCATTAACTTTGGAACAGCGTACATTCAATTTCATCCTCCATTCTTGCTTTCGAAATGGAGATATCCTCTGGGTTAATGTATCTGGTTGTGTAAGTCACTGGCTCATTCGAGGTTTAGCAAAACACCACCTAGAAAAGCATAGATGCAAATGAATCGTGTCAAACAAATTAGTTTTCCCCCAAACAAAGGACGGTTTTAAAAGCCACAGTTTCTCAGTATTATTGTCAGATTAAACTCAATATAAGTACAAACCAAACAATTATCAGAATGCTAATTTCATGGATAGCACATTAATTCACCTCTTTCCTCATTTCTTAATTACGCACCTTATAACATCACATAGTATTACTGTTTACCTTCAAGCAATTCCTGAAAACAACACCGTGTGAGGCAGAGATACTCTGAGGTGGTTTTAATGACGTCTTCAAAGAGTAAAGACTTGACTTGGCAACGAAAAAGAAAATTCTTGCTTAACCTGAAAAAAAATATATTTACATTAATCATTCTAAAGCAAAAAGTTGTTTTTTATGTTTAAAGAACTTCATACGCTGGACAGTTTTTCATTAACGTACCTCACTTCTGTGAACAGCTTAAAACTTTATGTCCTTTGAGTCACTCCAATGAACTTTTTTCCAGTTTGTGTTCTAGAAGAAATTCCCCTTAACATCTAAGGAAGCCCCACTTTTCTGACAAGTGACCTAGTATTTCATAAATTCCTTCCCCCCCATACATATATAGTGCTTAATACTAATACAAAATGACTAATGGCTAAATCCTATTGACTTCCAGTTAAATATGGACTTACACCTACCAAAATTAGTTTTGAAAGTATGCAGATACCCAAAAATACAGATCAGTACCTATCTAGATTTTCAAAAGTAAATAATGGTTTAGACCCTAATACATTTCAACAGAAACTAGATACCTTGCCTAGTTAGATCGTTCTGAAAATTCTAGAAGATGCCTGCATGTAGGAATTTTAATCTTGATGTTTCCTACCCATGAATGCTTGATTTAACATGCATTACTTTGAGCACCATTAGTCATTTTCCAGCATTTAAATTTGTAAGCCTGCAGTACAGATATCTGCATATAACAAAAAACTGCTGTACCAGCTACAGACAGCTGATTATTTTTTAATGATACAAAGAATTAGGTTATGACATACAAATAAAGCAGCAAAATCCCAAAAACTTTAATTGACAGAAAGACCTGCTGTTGGGAGGCTGGGGGAAGGTGGTTGTTTTGATTTTCCAACCCCACAGAAATGCAATATTTAGTAACAGCATGTGACAATTGCCTTGGCAGCATTTCCAGAAGCTGCAAACATGCCCATACCCCACCCACTGTGTCAATCAACACACAAAGCCCTCCAACCACCAAGTGGGGAAAAAGGACCGCAGACAGGGAGAACTCTAAGGATGGATCCTCTGCCCAGTGGAGGCAGCGCGGATCTTCTCACTGAATTACACCTAATAGAAACATTAATTGGGTAACCTGCAAGACACAGCATAAGAACTGTTAAAAAGAAAGGTGGGATAAAATAAAAATTGCTGCACTGATGTATCAGTAACCATAACACAATCAGGGATAATTTGTGATCTAATTGAGAAACAGAGGCAGGGACATAAATATTCCAAGCGCTGTATGAAACATTAGACACACACCTTATTAAAGATGATGAGATTTGTGTCTCTAATTTGGCCTGAAGTGCACAAAATGTCCTATCCTCAAGTATTTCTGCAAGTACGTTATTCAAGTTCTCAGGAAAGGAAGAAGAGGAGTGCAGATTATGTGGCCTGGGATGAAATGAGCCATTCATCAATAAATACAGCAGCAGCAGGAATAAACGATAAAGTTAATCAGAATTGGGCACAACTAGCAAGTGAAATCAGAGAGAAAAAGGCGGAAAGGTGATGGTAAGGATACACAGTTAACATGAGACAAAATGAACACTAAATAGGGAGAGGCAGAGACTGTGAAAAAGCGTCATTCAACAGCAGTAACACACTACCCTTTCGGTGAAGAACTTCTTCCTAACGTCCAACCTAAACCTCCCCTGGTGCAGCCTAAGACTGCCCTCTTGTCCTACTGCTGGTTGTCTGGGAGAAGAGACCAATCCCTACCTGGCTACAACCTCCTTTCAGGGAATCGTAGAGAGTGATGAGGTCTCCAGAGCTTCCTTTTCTCCAGGATAAACACCCCCAGCTCCCTCAGCTGCTCCTCACAGGACTTGTCCTCCAGTCCCTTCACCAGCTTCATTGTCCTTCCTTGGATGTGCTCCAGCTCCTCAATGTCCTTCCTAAACCAAGGGGCCCAGAACTGGGCACAGCACTTGGGGTGTGACCTCACCAGTGCTGAGTACAGGGGAAGAATCACTTCCCTAGTCCTGCTGGCAACAGTATTCCTGATGTTAGTATTCAACTGTTTTCACTGTAGACTGGAAAATCCCACAGGCTCTGATGTAGGACAGGTTCACCTCTCAGGTTACTATAAATAGAAACAGAAGTCACCCTGTTACAAACACCCTACAGCAATCTGAGAAAGAAGACAAACAGGCAAACAGCAGGACCATAAATAGATGCACTAAGCAGAAAAACCTCCCAGAACAATGCAGAAGGTTACACCTTTCCACTTCCAGAGATAATGCCTAAGTCATCCTGGCTTCCTGCTCAGGAACCTGCCACTTCCACTAGAGCCAACAGACATTCGTGACATGCCCTGCATTATTCACAACACTGAGATTAGACAGCTTCTGGGAGGAGACAAGTATACCATTCGTCTGCGAGAACTCTCAGAGACTTGGGTGGCGACTGGAGGATGCCCCTGCACAGAGGACTCAGCATGGCACAGGAGCTGGCAGACTGAATTGGGTGGAAAAGCAAATGACACAAAGCAAAGGCCCTACTCAGATGTGCTTTGTCAGGATAAGGCTCAGATGTGAATACATGCAGCTCTGAGGCGGGAGTGCAAACATCTGTTAGGCACAACGGGCTCCACTAACTGATGGGAGGCAGCTTCTATAAACTGTTCCAAGAGTGAAAAATAGTTTCCAGACAAGATTCAACTTTCTAGGAGAATTCCCCATGGGTGGAGAAATCACTGCATGACATGTCATGATATTATATCAATAATTCACTAGTCCTAGTATGGCAATTTCTATAGGTGGGTATGGAAAAAAGAAACACTTCAGTATGTGGGCAATATCTCAAACAGCTAAAAGTACATTAAAAAAGCTTTTAATTACCTGTATTCTTTTACCAGGATGAGGTTTGGCCTGTATTTAGTTGAGTATAAGATGGCTTACGGCAATTTTTTCCTTCTAAACTTGTATGGGCTAGGAAGTCTGAACTTGAGACAGAATAGATATTAAAGTAACACCCTTTAGACAGGATGCACTATTGTTCACAAGAATTTGTGAACATTTTGAAGCTCAGGATGGGCCTGGTAAGAATTCTCAACATCTGGTTATGTCTGAGTCCAACATCACTTAGGTCTGAGCCACTGGGATTTTCACAAAGCAGCTGCAAAATATTGCCTGGCTGCCCTCCAGCTCCTGGGACTCGGAGGACTGTGTCTGGCAGGACAGACCATGCAATGTGTGTTCACAAAAACGTGCTGTAATTATGAGAAATCACTCACAAGGTAACAGCATAAGAGAAGCAGTGGGAGACATGCAGGACAGTGAATTTCAGGACCATATGAAGATATCAATCAGCATAAGGAATGAGCTTCAGGGTCAGTACAGACAAAAAGCCAAAGTAGCCAGATTATAGCAGAAAAAGAGTCATTTCAGCTGATATAAAGAACTCGGAAACAGCTCTCAGATTATAATCACAGAGGATGAGTGAACAGCCTTTGATAACAGCCATTACACACAGTCCTCCAGATGAAGAGCTCCTCATCTCACATGCTCCTGTTTTAGGGATACAAGCCAATAAATTGTGGCAAACTTTTCATAATTTTGCTTTTAAGCACAACTGAAAGGCAAGTAAAGCTAAAAGTAAAAACAAAAAATAGAGAAACAGCCATTCTTGTTTTAGAATTTACCTGCCAAACCTTTGTCCAAAAGTTACGTGTCCACCGACATCTGTCTAATGTTTGGCATTAAAAATACTTTTGCAATTTTAATTACTAATATTGGAAAAACTAGTGACAGGGAACCAGACAGTTTAATTTACCCATGAAGGCAAGCAGTGGGCAGCAACATGAAATAGTTTATTTCAAGCCTAATCCTGGGGGGAAAATTTATATGAAGAACAAAAACCATAAATCTTAAGTTACTGATATTTACTAGTGGGGCAAATCAATTTAAAAATTGTTTAAAAAAATCCTGAAAAATATCTTGACTACTATGAGGAATTCAAAACATTTTTCCCCAAAGATACACAAACTCAACTATAACAATATAAACAAAAACTTATTAAAAATATTTATAAAAGAAATTAATTAAAAAATTGGCTGAACAAGTACACTAGTAAAATGTATAAAAGATGAACTGCTTTGTCAGCCATGATCTAAAACTAAAGCACAAAGGTGGCTCCTGGCTCCCTCTGCGGTGAGGGTCAGAAAGCTGATGCCCACATGTCCTGGTCTGCCCTGGCAGAGACAGCTGGGGCACAAGTCCTCGCACAGTGCTCGAAGGTGGAACTGCCAGGAGAGACAAACACCCTGGGACAGCAAAGGCCCCACACTTTTACAGGACCAATCTGTCACAGACGTGGGTTTCTCTGAAAAGAGGAAACAGTATTTGCTGCAAGGATCAGCAGCTGAATATAAAATGAAGCTGGTGCTGCCCACTCATTTGTTTTAAAAATCACTAGTGACCCACAGCAAGAACAGGTTTGCATACATAGCTCCAGTTAATTTCATGTTTCCATACCTGTTCTTCTATCGCTATTACTAATTACATCCTTGAGCATATTCCTGCCATAATAATGATTTTGCTCATCTCCTTTTGGCCAAGGAATGTTGCAGTAAGTTCCACCGCTTGGCTTGTGCTATTATGGCTTTTCTTGGGGCATCTCTCCGTTGCCAAAAGATTCCTGCTGTGTCAGCTCAGGCAGACTTCCTCCAGACCTCGGGAGGAAAAGGCAAATTGGGATAGTGAAGAGAAACAGGACCACCTGCAACAGAAGCAGAAGAAAACTTCTTGACAAGATGAACTGATCCCCCTTCATTCGAGGGGGAAACGTTCCTACAAAACAAGGAAACCAATTTCTGCTTAAATGAGCCTTGGCAAAAGCGTTCCATGAGATATGTTTCGGAAACACCGACCATCTGAAAGGTGAGCAGTGCAGTCACCAGAGCCTATTGATTTCTTGCTGCAGCCTTGGCTCTCTAGTCACCTATATTTCCACAAAAGACTGATGCTGAAAAAACAGATCATTTTGTGAAGGATTTGGAACTGGCCAAACCCTGCAACACCTGGCTGGCTTAAATACTGAATATTTATTGTTTGGGGATTTTGGCAGTAAGATGCAATGCAAGCATTTTCTAAGCACGTCTAATGTGTGCTACTTTCAAGAGATTCTTTTTTTTTTTTCAATGAACATACAAAATACATTAAAATAAAGCAGAAAAATAATTTTCTATGCCATTTGAAAGTTATTCTGATCCTTGCTATTTACTGCAAAAGTTAGGACAGATGTTCCAATTGTCTTGGGGAAGCCTTTGCGTATGTGTGTGTTTTATGTTTTGTGAGGTTTTAGGTTCTGAGGGCTTCGTTTGTTTGGTTTTATACAAGTTTTGCCTTAACAGCTGATGTGTTTGGTTCCCTATGGCAGCAACGTACAGAACAACACAGAATTAACTCTGTTAATCACATGGTACTACTGCTGTTCAATCTCATTGTAGGATGCAGACAAGAAATGTCATAACAATCCTCCGAGTCAGTTTATCAAAGAACCATTTAATCTAACATACATTAAACATCAGCCACTGAACATAAGTTCATGCTAATTTCAACTTAATTGGAATCACAATGCAAACGTCAGCTCCTCTACCTTGCTATAGGCCTTCTAGCTGCAAAATGAAAACTGCAGATAAGTATGTTTGATTTAAAAAACACACCGCAAGAGAAGGATGAATAAAACGGGTCCTCTCTGCCCAGAGCTCTATCCAGGGTAACTCCCTGCTGAAGAGACCAAGGGCTGCAAAATTTCCTGGCAGGTAACAAAATTTGGCTCAATGGCCCATCCCTCCAAGTTTTTACATATAACTGGACAGAGTGTCTCCAGGTAACTGGATTCAGGATTAAAGTAGACTAGAACAACTTCATTTGATGTGGTCACATTGCAATTTTCTTCAGGTTTTTTTCTGATTTAGTGTAGAGATAATACAGTGTCACATCAACATCAGTTCATACAATTGGAATTCAAAGGAAAATATTCTAAAAACGCAGTAACGGTAATAAAAATTGAATAGCAATTCATTTAAGTAAAAGTTATTTCAGAAATAAAACCATATTTAACATCTCAACCTAATTACAAAATTAAAGAATTAAATGTATGAAATACGTTTGGAATTTCTCTAGGGTTTAATAATATTTTTCCCTAGACTCTATATGGACAATTTCACCAGAAAATATTGCACATAACGTAACAGGTTAAAAGTGGCTGCAAAACCATAGTCCAATATGTCTAATCACAGAATAACATCAAATTTAGCCGCAATGCAAATAAGCCTAAAGGAAGAGACACTAAAACTGCACCACTGAACAATGTGATCTGGCTACTTTGCACAAGTGAGAGTGGGCTATAAAATCAGACCTATATTAATTACTAATAAATAATAATGGGCAGAAGCTGACCTATGAGGATTCACCTCAGAAAAATCCACATCAACCTAAACCAGATGGTTCCCTGGCCCTTTGCCTGTGTGATGTGTGAATACTGTGAGCAGGCACCTCAGACACGGTGAACAGCAGCAGCACTGACCTCCAGCTACCACCACAGCTCAGTCAAACCTCCTGAGAGACAAAACTCAAACAGTCCCAAGGAATTTCCAGGCACTCATTCTAAAGCTTCTGCCGTCGGTCCTTTGGCCTGATGGTGGTGGTGGTGATTTGTGATTTTAGTGCCTGAGAGTTATTGCAAATCACTGCATTTGTGACCTGTGCTTATTTATGACCAACTCCAAATCAAGGAAAACCTTAGAGAAGATACACTGGGTGCTGTCTGAAAGAGTAGAAGTGCAAAGATAAAATAAAGTGCATTTCATGGTGTATTAATAACTGTGATCCAGTAGTTAATCCCTTATAACACAGTCACAAGTGCAGCCATTGCTTTCTGGTACACTTGCCAAAGAAACTAAGTGTTAATAATAGGCTATTTCACTATTGCCTCTGGTTCAAACCATTGCCGGAAGGCAGAAGGAAGCTTTTAATTATTTTTTTTCATGAATTATAAAATCTGCGAATTATTAGAGTGCAAATTAACAAGTTTCTACTGTGTCTAGTTTATGTATGTTTAAATCCTACTTTATTGGTTCTTAATTAAATACATGTAAGGACCCTCAGTTTGAAACACTACTACCCTCTCCTAATCCCTTCATTATTTTCTCTACACAGTCCTTTTCTGATTTCCCATTTCAAATTGTTTCCTTTGTAAGCATTTTAAAACTAGCTTTTACAATTTCTACTTAAAACTAGTAAAGGGCTTTTCTCATTGCAAGCACTCTAAGATAATTTATCCCAACAGAGCCTCCTCCTTTGCAAGTATTGTTTCTAAATACAAGACCTAAGGTGAAAGGCATACAGACCTTATTATAAATCATTAAAGAAAATTGCATCAGAAGCAGAGAAGAGGTCAGATGAGAAGGGGGTAATGGACTCTGTTTGGACAAGGAAATGAGTTTCTCTGGTATAAAAATAATTTTCAAATCAATGATAAACCATGTGTATAATTTAGTTCAAATCCAACATGTACCTTTGGTTGAAGAAAAACAATGAAGCAAAAGGCTCAGAAATGTCATTATTTCTGAAACACCAGCATTCTTTCAGGCTAGACTGTGACAAACAGATGTCGGCCATCCTACACTCTGCCATGATTGCCCAGACAGTCCAAGGGCCTTTCTGAGCAAGGCTATACTCTGTGCCAAGATGCACATCCTGCAATTTCTCCTCTTACTGGTGATTTACTTGGCATGACAACACTTAACTTATTCACTGGGCCAGAGGCAGAGCAGGGTGATGGACACCCATCATTTTCTTACTCCAGGCTTAACTTCCCTTCAGATCTTCTAGCAAAACTGTTCATGTACATCACCTCCTAAACAATTAAATAACCTGCTTTTGCCAATCCACTGGCTTTGTCAAAAACTGAGTAGCTGCATGAGGAGCTCTTCCAGCAGGTCTAGAATAGGTTTAATGCCCAGGCAGTGGAAAGAGAGCAGCAGAAAACAATATTTTCAACCAGATGAGCTGCAACTGCAGGAGGATGTTCAAGGATGTTCACATACAGCTTAGGTACAGGGCAGAGATCAGCATTAAGAGAGTGCACTTGGAGATACACACCCTATTTGCAGACCTTGTCTTAAAGGATGTATATTTTTGTTTCCTGAAATAGCAACAGCTAAGTTTGGAAAAAGTGTATTTCACCACTACTAGTTTTTTCTTGCATTTTATGGAACTGTTTGTTAAACTGGAGAAGATAAGTTATTTCATGAATAAAATCATTCTTCTATTCCTAAATTATCTATAAAGTGAATGATTTTTATAAAGTCATGGATTATTCATGTATAAAAATCCTGTATTCAAATATATTACTGCCTAGTCTGTTTGTTTACTACATGCTGCTCTTACAGCTTCAACTATTTATGTCATACCCAATTGCAAATCACATGGTATTGTTTCTGATCCAGTGCTGGATGAATGAAAATGTTATAAAGGAGAAGAAAAATGAGAGACTTTACAATGAAGATGAAGCATTTTCAGAAGCCACCTTTCAGAGAAAAGATATATTTAAAGTCTCATATGCAAATATAACTCAAGAAAAAGACAAAGGCAGGGTAAGAAATCCTCAGTCATTCAGGCAGCATAATTATTGAATTTCTGCAGTATTCATGTAAGTCCGACTATTTTGCTTCTTTCTAGCAGGAAACACATATGCTGAATGAAGTACAGTAATACTTAGGTCCCCAGAGCTCCAATTTAAATCCTTTACACACAACAAAAATAAAATTGGGACTGAAACGGGAAAACTGCAATCTGTTGTTGGTTTGCAGAAGCTTCTGTTCAATTCATTTACTGAAGAGCGAATCTTCTGCACTACAGCATTAATGAGAATAGATACAAAAAGGTTTCAGACTTAAACAAAGAAATGGCTCCTACTTTAGGGTATTTTCAAGCATTTCCCAGAGATTAACGTATGAGGCAGATGCTCGAATACCAGCACACAATACTTTAATTTAGTTCAGCATCTCTGCAGGCAGTGGCTTCTCTATTATGGCTAGTTCCCAGAACACAAGAGAATGGTATTGCAGGGCACTTTTAGATTAAAATCCCCAAATAAGCTGTTAGACTTTACACACATCAATCTTTTGTAAGTACAATAAGGCAGATTTAATTGGTTTTACTTTCATTTTATAACAAAAGTTATTGTCTATTATGTAAGAAAGCTATTTAAAAAAAAAAAAAAAGAGATTCATGAAAAGGATTAGAAAGCAATTCCATAAGTGATAAAATAGGGGCAGAGAGTTATTATGGAGTAATGTCAGCAAGTGCATCGCTAAGGTTGTTTACTCAAATGCCAAATAATCATCTTTGGAAGTTGAAATAATAAACTTAAATAGTTTCAAATTAAGTCTTACAAGAAATAGTGGAGTTATTGAAGCAGCAGAGGAAATTGGAAAAAAACCCCAACGTACTGCATAAAATGAACCCACATAACAAATATTAACATGATGACAATGAATGTTTTATCTAAGCTAGTGAGGATGAATAATGCCTGGCTAATAACTTGACTGGCCTGATCTGCAAAGCTCAGAATGGAAACTGGTGCTTTAGAACACACGTGGTGCCAGTGTGAACCCCAGTCAAGCCTGAAAAAAGCATTTACAAGCTGGTCTTCTGTGGATTTTCCGTGAACACTGCTTCAGATGCTGTGAATTTCTGGAGTTAGAAAGGGTGCCTGACAATGTGGATGAGTGAACATTGTGAACATTCAATCTTATTTACAGCTATGCAGTTATTCAAGACTGTTCTACACAGTTTTATCCTGTTGCACTGCTAATGCTCAACATGGTCTCTGTAACAACACCCACACACCTACAAGTAAAAACACTTCAGTTCAAAGCCCCAAGCACTTCAGCTGAGGAAGAAGGTCTGTACCTCTGAGTGACCTGTCCTTTCTCCCAGAGGACCAGACATTACACAGACAGATATATGCAAATGCTGGGCTGTATATTTGTCAGAAGTTTTAACCTTTTGCTGGGCAAAACAACTGTAAGGGAAGTCACAATTTCTGAGAACATTATCTAAAATAAGAAAATATTAACTTAAAAAAAATCAACCAACCCAACTCACAAAAACCTCTGCCAAAAAGAAAACTATTAAAAATTGTATATATTTCAACATCTTTCTACCAGAAGGTTTCTAAGCTCTCTGTCTGGAATGCTGGTCAGGTCCAGAAAGGGCATGCAGATGAGAGGACCTGAAAATCTGAGCTTTTACTTCAGTAAAGAAGTTTCCATACAGTTCTGTTTCACCTAATTATAGACCTCAGACCCAATGTGGAACAAATTAACATAGCTCTGTAACTTATTGGACAGCTGACCTTCCAGTGACCTACCAGAGTCATAGAGTTTCAAGAGTGAAGTTTTCTGTACTCAGATGTCCATAAAAATGTTACGTTCAGAATGCTTCATTTACTTCCGTCTATTCCATATCTGAAATTCTGACAATATTTTTTTTATTGTTCACCTCCTGAGGGATAACATAACTCTTGCTCTCTGATGGCTGTCTCTGGCATGTTCCTCTCCCCAGCCAAACGGGTTGCCTCCTCCTTCTCCTCCTCACAGAGCTTACAAAGATGTCTGTGCACACTCTTCCTCCCTCTTTGGCAGTTCTGCTGGCTCTAACTTCCATAGCTGGAAAGTCACCTCACTAATAAATCAAAGGGATCTGGAAGAGGTGACTCATCACCTTCCTGTAAGTGGTTAAAATTGAAATGGTCTATGGTCATTTCTGTGGTCTCCACTGTTCCTTTCTTTAAGCTCAACTCCCCCCATCCCCATGCTGTAGATTTCATCATCTCCCTGAGTTATTTGCAGCATTTAGTGCAACATATTAAATCTTTTTTTGCTTGCCTTTGTCATGTCATTTGATCCTGCTTTTCCCTCTTATGTGCTGCATTCAAAGGTCTTCTGTGTCATTAAAGTCCCTTTATTATTATCTCACCAGGGGCTATATCATGGAAGGGAACAGCACTTAGAATATCCCTCTCTTTTTTTGATTACCAGATTTGGATGTTTTATGCAATAAAACCCAGACATCCCCAACACATAGTGAGTTTCCTGCCAGCCTTATGGCAGGACTGTATATGCTTCCCAACGTGAGCCTACCACCTCCGTAGTGCATTTTGATCATAGAAATCCATAGCAAACAATACTTTGCATGTGTGTACATAGGCATGCTATGACCAAAGTGCCACACAGCTATGGGAAGAGAACTGCTTTTTGGTCACACTATAGGTGTAGGGCTGCAGCATCCAGCCCCTTAGGGCATCCAGAAAGGGCTGCATAGCTGTGGGCAAGAGGGTAGGCACCACTGTTCCACAGAAACAGCCAAATAGCTCTGCAGACAGAGTTGTGCTTAGGAAAAAATAAATTCCTGATCTAAAATAGAAAGCAACCTTTTTCTTTTCCAAATTTCACAAACCATCGTGATCCTTTATTGACAATACAGACTCCTGAGCTGCTTCACTATTTAATGGCTCCAAATTCTCTCAGAGTTAAGCTTTACTACTACAATACCATCTGCTAGTGCAGATATGCCACACAAATTCCTCAGGAAATTAGCAGAAATGCTTCCGAGCACAAAGCTCCACACTGGAGGATTCCCGTGCAGAGTGCCCTGAACTTGCACTGAGTGGTCTAATGCACTTTCTCATGGTCAGGCTCGGAAGAGGAACATCAGTAGTTCCTTTCTGGAATCTAGATCTTGTGTTAAAGCATAACCAAACAAAACACCAGCATATAAAAGAAAGTTTGTAACATCACAGCAAAGGTTTTTTTGGACATTTGCTTTTACTGAACTGGGATCAGTATTTTCAAGTGGACGCATCATGTGCATGAAAGTCAAGCCAGGCAGAAAAAGTGTTCTTCATAATAGAAATTATGAGCCAAATCCTTAATTCTTCTTGGCTCTGCATTCCAGGAAAGTGAAACCTGTAGCTGTCTGTTTCTAAAGAGAAAGCCCAACTACACTGCACATCACGGTCTGGAGAGATACAGGGGTTTCCAGGGGCAAGAGGACAACGTGCAGCTTAGGCCTGGAACTGTCCTAGCTGCCATGGCTCAGATTTGCATCCCCACAGCCAAGGACAACAGAAAAGCATTGTGAAAATATACCTGTGCCCTTCACCATGCAATGCCAACTCCCTTCAGCCCAGGCCCTGCCTCTCCTGGCCTTCAATCCTGACACTGCTGCTCCATTCAGGTTCTCTTTGCTTTGGGGATTTAGCCAACCCTCTAACATTTCTTTGATTTGGGGGTTTAAAAGAACCCTTTAGCATTCCTTTCCATCTTCCCAGATTTGTGTGGTTTATATTATTTATCTTTTCCACTTGATTAACTGAAAAATCAATAGCAGTGTATTTTATCATAGTTTCCAAGGAGCCCTCTGTGGTGTTATGCTGCTATTTTAGGAACTATAGCAGTTTGTGAATCTATACAAGTAGTTTGGCAAGCTTCTTTTTCTCCCTTTGCCCTCCCTTTTGCTTTGGACACAACACAGAAATCTTTCTGTGGCTCTGCATGGTGAAAATTGATATAAAACAGCTTGGTCAGTTTTATATACTTTCTCTTTTTTTCTGTTAAGAAAGTTAATACCACGGAAAAAACTGGTCAGGAGGATCAAATGTTTATGCAGGACGTCATGCTGCTTTGGTGTGCCAGCTCTCCAAGAGTCTATAAGGAAGCCAGCCAGACGTGCTCTGAAGCCTGCACCCTGACCCTAGTGACCTCTCAATTTTTCAAAGTTTATCTAGCCCCATCCCAGCAGTACTTGCATGGAAACCAATCCCCCTGCTCCTGGATTTTTGGCAGAAGGGGACTTCCTTCATATGGAAAAGTGTTTAATACCAATTTAATGGTCTGTCTAGCCACTGTAAACCCCCAGCCCCCTCCCTGAGTCTCCCACTGGCAAGAAACTGTGAAATAATATGCTTGAAATAGCCCTAATTCTTTTCCTCAGTGTGATAGTTGTTTTTCTAATAAGCAATTTTTTGAAAAGCCATAGAGGAGAAACTAACAGCTACAGAGTTGAATGTCATCTTTAATACATTCCTTATATACCTAATTTTTTTATTAAAAAAATACTTGTTTTTTTTCATTATCTACTCTCTTATACATTTGTACAGTCAGGACTGGGCCCCAGCAGAACTCGAAAGGTTTCCATTCAGACTTGCAAGCACCAGAAAAACAAATCACATTTATGCAAATGCACTTTTATGTCAAAAAAAAAGTCTAAGTAACAACTTTATCTTTGGTTGTAAAATGGCAGGCCTTGGTACGGTGCCAACAAAAAAATCCTAACAAAGAAGGTAATAAAAAGGAAATTGAGAGATGCCATAGTTTTCCTAAAGCAATCAGTTTGTTACTGTAAGAACAGCGTGGGTTCAAAGGAAGCTGTGACTGTCCTTTGAGATAAGGAAAGGTCTGAAACTTTACAGCAGGGTGGCTATGCCAGGGGACAAAGCACAGTCTCGCGCAGCCCCTGGTGTCAGGATGGGGAGGGTTTCAGCTCTGGAGAAAAACTGCAGGCAAGAACCAAGGGATAGAGGCAACAAGATGGCTTGGGAGAACAAATCTTTGAACAGCTCCAACATCCTTTAAGTCAAGGCATCACATCAGAGCAACCTACCCTTTTGCACTTCATGGGTGCAGTAACAAAAACTGTTATAACAGTGATTTGGTTTGGTTTCTGTCTTTAAAATTTAATCCATTCTCCATCTGTACACTCCTTCAGAGATGAAAAGCCTGTGAATATCAACAACTTTCTGCACCTTAAGGAGAAATGTCATAAAGTCCATCTGAGGAACGCAAAGGAACATTATGCCTGCGGTCTGCACAGGCTCCCATTTGGACTTAAACCACTTAATTTCCCAGGAAAACGAGGGCACATTTAGATAGAAACAATGAGCAAAACCCCATAGTTTAATGACAACAAGCTGCACTGCATTGTGCTGAAATGCCACAGGGCAACATTTTGGCTAAGGCTGTGAAGGATTTGATGGCTTGCACTGCTGCAAAGGGTCATCTCCCTTATCTCTTTGGAGCAACACAACACATAGGCAACAACGGAAAGAAGAATGAAAACTTTCATATGGATTCTGTTTATAACATTATTTAAGTTAGCATTTTCTTGAGTCAATAAAAAAGCCTAACTGAACCTAAGTGACTGCTGGTTTTTTCTCTCTCGAGAAATACAAGTATGTTCTAATAATTTCAGAAGTCAGAGAATCTGGCACTGCCAGTCAAATAAGAGCAAGGCAGGTACTAAGCAGGATCCCACCCAAAGGTTTACAATTCCCAACACCTCCTATACTGCCACCCCACTAACATATACTGCCCTATGGCTGAAAAAATCCCATCACATTGACAAGACCAAACCATTGCACACCAAAATAGTATGATAATACAGCACTTTTTCAGCTCTTTGGGAGCAGTCAAGAGGGAGAAGTACTGTATCAGCCTGCTCCACAACAGCCCCAGAGCTGAGACACACCCCAATCTCAGACTGAGAACCAGCAACCAAAATAAGTGATTTTCTTTCATATGGTTGCCAGATATTAACATCTTCAAAAGTGGAGAAATGAGAGAGAAGGAGAAGAAGGAGAACATGAAGAAACAAAGTTCAGATGGAGCTTTCCTGGACTTTTTGATGTCTCCAAGGGACACATTCGGCACAGACCTGCCAGTCTTCACTCTAAGATCCACTGCTCTGACTCATGGTTTAGAACTTTCAAGCAGTTGCCAACACCTACCTTTCAGGAAGGAATTCAGACTTTATTTCTTTGGCAACAAACAATATGCTCATCCCTAATTCCCTTTCTAAATACCACATGGTGGCACAGCCTTGGAATTATGTCAGTCTCAACACACCATATGTGCTGTTAAACACAGCACAGCTCACATACTCTGTAACCACAAAGAATGTAAAGAGATGAGCAAGGGACCTTTTCTGAAAAATGACTTCAAACAATCAAAGACAAAAGTTTCTTCAGAGAAATACAGGTTATGATACATCATGGTGCAAGTTTGGATATTCAAGACTACGAAAACATCCAATCAACTCTAGTTGTGCAACTGTATTTTTTTGCAATTTCTCTAAATCCATCACATTGGGTAACTAATGAAATAGGAGGAAGAAGGTGAAACATTGTGCTAAAGTGTGGTTTGGAGAAAATGTGCAGTTAGGTATTTTATGTTTGTTCAATACTTCTGAACTGTGGTTACGGTACTATGCAATCATAACTACTGTGCTTGCTTCTTTGAGATCCTACAATTTAGCTTCAAATAGTTCAGCTGTACAGTTTCCCCCACTCCCATCCTTTCACTGTTAAGTGCTTTTTTTCTTACCCCCAGAGATCAAAGAGATGTTTTTGTGGTTTGCTGTTCCATCCACATTCCCTCTCCCTCCTCTCTTCCTTCCTTCCTCTGCCCTCACTGCAGCACATCATCCAGCAGCCTCAGGCATTAATCACTCACATGAACACACACACCAGCCACTTTCAGATGAACTCATGGGGCTGGATCCTGCTCTGGGCATTACCTTGTACTTCAACATCTCCCTGGCTCCCGCTTTCAGTGCCCTGAATTCAATACAAGTTTCACAGTTCTTCTCTGGGTGTTTGTCTGATTTTAAGGTCTGACTTCGATTTGTCAAATGATTTGTGATTTGACTTTGTCAAATCAAGTACCCTTCAGTATTTGATACAGCACATAAGAACAAGTCTAGCAGATAAATGATAATTTAGGGAAAAGTCTCCAAATTGCTCTTTTCCTAGACTCTGCTGCCACCTCATTCCCACAGTGCCTTGATAAAGCCAGAATTACCCATGTGATTGGGACAGGACAAGAGTTTTGTTTTCCAAGCCAGAGAATCTGGGTCAGATGAAGAATAAGAGGACAGACTTCATTTTACAGGGACATCAAATATAAAAACCACTTCTTGACTTATAGCTTTTTTTTTTTTCCTGGCATGATACTGGATAATGGTCAACTGAGAGCTTGGATTAAGACCTGCTACAGCAGATTATGACAGACTTCAACTATTGCTTGTTTTCTTTTTACCCATCACAATAAACAGACCTGCACACTGTTAGAAGTTTCCAACAAAACAGGTTTGCTCACTCACAACTGTCCTCACAAGCATGTGATTTCCATGCCATAACACACAGACATCTTCTGTACTGTTTTGCCTATGAGGCCAGGCAAGTAAAAAGTAACTTATAGTCAAAGCAAAACCTGCATCGATATTTTTCTGCCTTTTCAGGCAGGTTCTTCAAAGGCATCATTAAATATTACTTGTGAATCCTTCCATAAATACTCCTTGCATATGGTGCATTGCGGCATTTAATATTCAAATTCCCAGCTATTCTGGCTGGACTTTCAGGTACAGGGTATGTTATGGGCCTCCCCAGAGGATAAGCAGAACCTTCATCTCCATTGCAGTTATTCACAACTATATATTTCAAATTCACTGTCACAAATACATCTGTTATATAACGCTGTTGAAATTGTTGTCAAGGTAAACAGCCCTGTCAAGACCTTCCCTTGCATTTATTTATGCTAAATAAATTTTGAGAAAGGCAACAAAGGAATAGTGTTAAACAGACTTAACAGTTTAAAATACATATTGTAAATCTCAGATTTTTTTCAGCTTTGCAATAAAATACCAAAAACTGCAGTATGTATGAAGTCAAGGACAAATAACTCAAAATATTATGAATAAATCAGCAACCGAGTGTGTATAAACATCACCTCTCAATCCGTGTGAAGAATACATGAGGCAAATTGAAAATGCACAGTAACTTCCATAGGAAATCCCCCAGTTCCTGCTCCAGGATTTTTCATTCTACAGCACATGTGGATGGCATTGTCCTGCTTTCCATCTTGCTTGAAATTGTTTACAGTGTATTATTACTTCACCGCTAATAAAGGACACAGCACAAGAACTCTGCCAAACAGTATTTTTGGTGGGGCAGAATAGGCCTTAATTCCAAACACATAAACTCTAGAAAAAAAATTACTTTCAAGGGACAGGTTTATTTTCCCAAAGGAACATCTGCTCGTAGCACATCTCATGAAAATACATACAATAAACCATAAGTTCAAAACAGAACCTGCATTCAAGCACTGCCCAATAAAAGTCCACGATCCCTGGAAAACCTCTTTTAAATTCCCAGCAACCCGTAGGCTCAAAGGGAACCTTTTCCTCTGTATACAGTGCAGCTCTTCAGAACTGCAGCCATTTGGCAGTGAGTCTGCAAAGCCACAAAAGGATGGGAATCAGCCATGTCAGCATCTTCCTCGGCTGCAGAATGTAGCTCAATCCTTCACCCTGCCAAAAATCAGATGTAAAAGCCAGCGTGACAGCCTGGAGGAAGGTAATCCTCGCCAGCTGTTTCCAGCCAAAGCCAACCACATCAGCAGCACACAGCAAGCACCAACACGCATCAAACAAGAGGCTACCTGAGAAGTGGTAAAGATGAAGTCTGATTCCAGGATCAATAAGGTGCCCCCGGGATGCTGACAATGTTTAGCTCGCTGCAGCTAGCTGATTCAACAGAGATTGCTGCAATGTGCTGGCCACACATGGCAGCAGGTTATTAAGGACTTCAGTACTGGGAATGGGAAATTTTCATCTATCCGTCACCTTTGGGCAGTGCAGAAAAAGCCTAACTCTTCTTACACAGAACTACTAACCAGAGTAGCAGAGCCAAAATTTCAAACCTTAGACAATAACCAGATTTTATTAATGGGTAGGCAAAAAGGG
This sequence comes from Sclerurus mexicanus, assembly GCA_013396755.1. Classification (NCBI taxonomy): domain Eukaryota; kingdom Metazoa; phylum Chordata; class Aves; order Passeriformes; family Furnariidae; genus Sclerurus; species Sclerurus mexicanus. Next base: position 951,928 of record VWZF01006443.1, on the reverse strand, counting down.
GGGTTTCCCCTTCCCTTCAGTGTGTCTCAGCTACTGCCTACCCACACATGCTATACGGCACATGCAGCCTGGAGAGAAATACTGACTGAGGCACAACAATTCACCAATAATTCACACCACGTTCAGTTCAGCTTGGCAAGGCTGAGACCAAACAACCTGTCTTGTCTTTCCAGTCCTTTTTCAGATAGTAACTTTAAGGATGTCAGATCTGTTCTTACTTGTTCATCATAACTTCCTCCTTCACACATACTGAAACAACAAAAGAGTTCTCAAACGTGTAGAAATGATGAAGGCTTACAGCTGTCATCTAAATATTTTTATTGAAACGGTAATTAACTGTTTCTAAGAGCTTGGCTTTACTACAAAGATAGTAAGTCAGAATAAGGGCATTAAGTTTCCTCTGTTATCAATCAGTAATTTCTGCTGTAATGCTGCAAAGTGTGCCTTTGAGGCACCCTCTCCTCTTACTGCTGTTTTGCTCAAGGGAAAAAGTGATGACTTTTTCTTCTGTTATACACCATTTCACCCCACAGCTTAAGCTACATGCACCATTCCGCATCTACACAGTGAACTACATTTAATTGCACGAATAATGGTTGTGGCTTAGTATGTTGCCAAAATTTACCTCCTAGCTTGTTAGACCTACACTTTAATTAGCAGCAGTGAATACAATCTTACAAGGAGTGATACTAGCTACACCGTTATTTAAGGGGTTTGCTGTTGTTTCTGCACTACCTGAACAAACTGAGCTACTTTCACTGCACTGGGGACGACTGAACCTGTACCCAGACAGTTGTGGTATAAGCAGATTTCTTTGGATCCACTGACAGCAGTTTTGAGGAACAATATAGTAATTTCAGAAAGCGATAGCACTCCTGAAAGTTTAATTTTATCTCATTTATAGTAGATTCACACTGGTCCTTATGCCTCAGATAAGGTCCTGGGCTGAACTTGACTTTCCAAACTCACACTCACCTTGAGCTTTTTGTTTCTGAAACACAACAGACAGAAACCTCTGTCAGGTTCTTTCTTCCCTAACATAAGCAACTCTAAATCTTCTCAATTCATCTGAATGTAAACTAAATCCCCTTTATCTCAGACATGAAGATGATAATGCATGCTTGTCCTTCTCTTGTAATCAACACAACCTTAAGCTTGAGCAACTGATTTCAGCCAGCTGGTAATCACTATTCATTCCTTTACGTTTATTTTAACTATATTAGCCTACTCCATGGATATCACCCATGAATTTCAACTATTAGGAAAGCAAGCCAATGGAAAAAAAATAAAATAAACACCAACCCCACAAAGTTTATTAATCTCATCAGTCACCAAGTGGGTATTTTGTTGATCTTGAGGTATGTTATTTGTGGTGGTTCTTTTGTTTGTGTTGTTGGTTGGTTTGGGGCGGGGGGCTTTGGGGGTGTGTGGGAAAGGGGTATCTCTGCTGCAGCTTACAGGCCTATTAATTACTTATATCACCTTTCAGCTTAAAAGTTATCTGTTCAAAATGTTCACTAATCATCCTTGTGGCACTACATCATGCTTATGAATGTTTTCAGTTTTGCAGAGCGGATGTAGAATCAATAAAGCCATCCACTGTGAAGCTTAATTAACTCTGGAAATGGAAAAAAATGTTATATGGGGGAAAAAAAGATTATAAATTGTTTGTTACACTTAAGAAGGAAGTATATTGGAAAACACATAAATGTTATGAAACCAGCTATGAAGCTCTCCACCAGTATGTGTAGGTGACATATGCCTGAATCAGAGTGGTAACGTCTCTCCTGTAAGTGTGCTCATTTGATTCCTGCAGTGATAATTCAGTTTGTTTCTCAAAGTGAGACTTCAGAGGAAATAAAAGGAAGCAAGACAAATGTTCTCTGCCAGCAGAACAGTGGTGATTTCTCACTCTGCCAACATCACATGAGCTAATATTACTCCAAGTGGCTTTTCAGTTCTTCATTGGCATCACTGTATGTCTGACAATAGAAAAGGAAACAAAGCCTGAAGCTGATATGCATGCCAAGAAGTCATCTTACTCAGGACAAAAGCAGGAATGCTCAGCAAATTAACATCTTGCTCTGCTTCAACTGCAAATGGCATATCATTTCTTCGGGCATTTTAAAGAATACATGCAACTTGCACAGTGGTTGCTGAAGAGCACAGCTCCTGTGCTTTTTATATCATACCCCACTATAACCCATGCAACACAGCTGTCTGGATTGCTAAATAAAATAATGACAAGGAGATTGAACATCTGGAAGACTGCAGGCCTGACAGAAGGTTGACATATTTTACATTTCAAGATAATGACCTGCAGTTTTATGCGCTTTCTTATGGCCACAACCTAATTGCTGAAGACAGAAATGCACCATCGCCCACCATGCCTCATCAGTTGTGATTACAAGAGGATTGCTCAAGAAGAATTTCTTCAGATCAAGATCATAATTTATCAATTAATTACAAGAGAAAATAGTCTCCCTGTTTCTACATTTGAATTCAACAATTTGCTATCTCTTAGTAGTGAACATTTAATAATAATAAACATCTGAAGTGCCACAGAAATCTCATTTTCGGAAACAAAGACTTCAAAATCTCTAAAGTTATCTCAAAAGTAGGACAACCAAATACTATTAGATGTTTCTGAAATTTTGTTTCAGTTTTGATAAATAGTCACATCTAATTGATACCTCACACTGTAAACAAAATGTTCATTAGTAAACTAAGTCTCAAATCAAAACAGATCAGAAGCATTCTTCTTATAAAATTAAAACAACACATCAGACTATACACTTCTGGTTATGAAAAAATTGGCAACTGAATTACTAAAAATGGGCTGAAATTCAATGTGTCTGAATAATTTACATCTTAGATTCTGGAGATTTATGTGAGCTGGAACTTGCATAAAAAACTGAAGGAATGCAAAACCACTTGGTTACCAACTGCAGGCTGAGTTTCAAAGAGGTCTCTGAAAAATAACATTACTAGAGTGAATCATTGCCTCAAGCATACCACTGAAGACAGAGCAAAAAGTAACCCAGGAATCAGTAGATCTCACTTTAATGCCAATTCCACGCTTCATATCCAACTCCTACATTGTTTTTGAGACAGACAGCAGGGTTACATGTAATTGCACTCACTGTACAGTATCGCACAAGCTTATCTCAAGACGTGCTCCATGGAGATCAGTCTCATTACCCAATAAACATAGAACTATGGGTAGTAAGATCATCCTTTACCATAAAAGCTCACCTCAACCAAAATGCATAAAGAGGAACTACAAATTCAAACCCAGATCTATATCCAAATTTAATCCTGTTCTTCTTTCTAAAAATCCCATGTTGAATGTTCTTGGGATCCAGTTGTGCAAAAACATATAGGAAATCTGAATCTTACATCTTTGCACAATCTTAACTTCTTTTACCAATGTGCAAAGTTATACAAAGGTTTTTCACTGTGCAACATCACACAGTGCATCATCAACTCCTGAAATGTGTAGAAAAATATTCCATATAAATGCTTAACATGAATTTTATAATTCTCATTTAATTAAAGGAATTTCTTGTATTGCAAAATCAAAGGTCTCTATTGTTTGGAGAGATTTTCCATATGCCCAGAGCATTATATTAGAATAACTTCCACTGTTTTAAGTATTCCCTTCACCTCACAAAGTTAAAAAAAAATCCACCAGCACACTATTTAATTAACAAGTTCTCACTGTTTGTGCCACGTCTAAATTGAATGCAAAGTCAGTATAATGAGGTTCAGCTACTGCTCACTCCACTTTGCTGATTTTGTGGAGACCAATTTTATACTCATTCCCACATCCCATTGTACTGGTGAAGAGCTCACACACACACAGGTGAGGTGCAACTACCAATATCCTCAGCATTAATATGGGGACAAAATTGGTACTCAAGTGTTTCTCAATAAAGGCAGAACAAAGAGATGATTTTGTCTGTCTGCTTAATTAGAACTGGCTCTCCCAAGGGAAAGTACAATCTCTGACATTTCACCTGAAGGCAAATTCCAGGATCCTGTACAGAAAAGCTCATCAGGGGAAATGAGGCACATCCTGTTTACTTTTCAGCTCACTTAGCTCATTAACAGCTACGAACACAGACACCTCACCAAATTTGGGATATTTTATGCATTTCTGCAATACAGGTTTGTAGCCATATTAGTAAATAACTTCGGGGTGTTTTGTTTATTTGGTTGTTATTTGGTGGTGGTGGTGTTTGGGTTTTTTTCTTTTTGACTTGTTTGGTTGGTTGGTTTGGGTTTGTTTGTTTGTTTCAATTTAATGCCTATGCTTTTTTAAATATGTTACTGTCTCAAAAGAATATTTTAATTCAAACAGATGCGGTGAGGAACTCAGAGGAGTGAAGTGGATGTTATGATCCAGTCCTCTTCTAATATCTTCCTAAATACCATGGACAATAAATGCCCTGCTTATAGCAAGAATTCTAGCTTTGTTCTTAAATAATGATCACACTTCTTTTTTTCTCCACCATCTCCAAAAGAGGGACCTAAGAAATTAAGATGCTTTAACACCACCTTTTTCAGTGCAACAAATCTTCGTTAAGTTCCATTTTGAAGTCAATGCCTAGCCCAAGATCTGACACAAAAAAACCCATATGGGGAAGATAGTTTATTTCAACTTCTCTCCAAAAGCTGTAGTCCCCTCAAACATGTCAAAAACCCTGAATGCAGACAAAAAACCCAAACAAAAACTCTTTTCAAAAGTAAAATCTAGCAAAACACACCATATCAATTAGTACTACAAAACTAATGCTCAGTATTTGAACGCCAGCAATTCAGAAAGTGTAATTATACCTCAATCCTCTGCCTTTTTCATTCTTGTAGCCCTAGTGCTCTGATGAATCTTGTGCAATTACAATAACAGAGCCGACCATAGGCACTGTTTCATTTTATCCAACAGAAATGAATTATGCAACTGGAATCACGACCGTGCTTCCTCAGCCCAGATGACACACACTGTTACATTAAACCCAGGCAGTGCTTTAGAGCCTCGGGGAAATGCACTGCCTGCATCGGGGTCACTGAGACAGCTGACAGTAACAAGCAGTGCAGTGCTGTGAATAACACATTCTCTAAACTGCTGAATAGATCCATTCGATAATCTGTGACCATGTAAATTTTTCTTAAAGCTGAATGAAAAGATGCTTTGCTTTCTCTTCCTATTAAGTTTTATTTTGCTGAGGCCCACAGCATATGCACTGCAGTCTCATCAACAGCTGTTTTTTCTTTTAAGCTTGCCCTGTCACTGAGGGATTTGAGTTTTTGCTGATAAAGTGTAATAGAAGCTGCTTCCTGCTACACTACAGCGAAACAGATGTTGTAAAAGTTGTGGTAGCCCCAAAGCTGGTCTCTCGAACAAAATCTGTTTCAGGCTAACTTTCCTTCTGTCACAAAAACATACATTATATTTGCTTTCCTGCTGGTCGACTGAAGCAGGCATCAAATAAACATTTTAACTGAGATTTTTTTTTTGGCTGAACAGGTGGTCCCAGAAAGCAGAAGTGTGAGAACAAAAACACAACGATGCATATCAAAGAAACTAGGGCAGGAAGGTGCTCAGGTAGTCCTTGAGTTCACTTTACTCCTCCCAGGCACAGGAATCAGCACCTATGGCACTCCTGGCAAATGTTTGTCAAGTCTGATCTTACAAAGCTTAAGTGATTCCTTAGCAGCCCTAAACGATCTATTCCAGTGACAAATTATCCTTAAAAAATGCAGTTTCCCCTCATATCTATCTTCTAATCTCTTTTGCTTTAAGATCATCAGTTCTTGTCCAGAAGACATGAAAAACCAGATTATTCTCTTCCTCCAAACCAGGCAGCTACAGCCTATATCTTCTCAGCCTTCTTCATTTAACCTCCAGACTAAACAAACCGAATGCTTTCAGTTTGCTTTCATACCTTACATTTTCTTTCATCCTTTCTGTTGGCTTCTGGTCTCTCTCCACCTGTTGCATTTCTGTTTTGCTGTGTAGCAGCCAGAATTGGATAGGCAGTCCAGCTGACAGGTGAGCCACCAAGCAGAGCAAAAGGTTTTCCTCCTGTTTTTAACATGCAACATTTTTGAAATTTATGTGTCTACATATGATAATCTTGGGGATTTTTTCTCCATAGTTTCCATTCTGACACAACGAGTTCAGGATTTGAAGGTAGCTGAACCAGTGACATTGGTTGTGCAGTTGAATTAGAACCTCAGTGATTTTTCCTGCTACTACTGCAGATCCAAGTAACGTGTGGACCACACTGTCTATGTTGTAAGTTTGAGGATCCAAAAATTCTCCAGGCAATGCTGAAAAGTAGTGACATCTATACTTTACACACACACAGTTTTATATTTGGTTCCAGCACTGGAAATAGCCTCAGTGCACTCTGCACTCTCCAAAACAACCAGCATTTCTTTATTCCCAAGGCCTGGTCCCCAAAGGAGCTCAGCAGTTACAGCTTCTTCCTATGCAACCACGCAATTGTGCTCAGTATGGGCGTAAAACTTATTACCTATGGCTTTAGATAAGCAGAGACCTTGTCTCTGCTTATCACAAATTGAGGAATTATGTTTACTAGCACACATTATTTCTCCTAGCTCACCTACACTGGGATGATTCCTAAATAATTTTCCAAGTTGTTGTCTGGTATGTCAACAGCTGGTGACCTGATACCACCAAGCTCATCTGCTCCCCTGCATTTGCAGTACTCTTAAGCTTGCTACTCCTATTTCCAATCACTTTATCTTCCCACATAGTACTCCAGAAGAGTCAGAGGTTACACTGTCAAGGCCTGACATTTCCTTATCTTTGTCTTACTCCCTACATTTCTGTATAAAATGAAAGCTTTGGAGAGGCTATCACGTACCAGACTGCACATTCTTGCACCCTTCATGCTCTCTGCTTCACCCTTCCCACTGTTATAGTGAAGTTTGTCTGCATGAAATGTGTTATTTAGACATGTATCCACAGGAGACACTTTGGGCTGAATTTTAAGAAATCGTGCAAGTTCCACATGGAAAACAAAGAAAGGACCCCACTAGCAAGAACTTTCCTTACAGAAAAGAAATAGCTGCCAGACCCATGGCAGCCATCCACTGAGAGTGACCAGATCTCCTTACCCAAACAGAGGAACACCAAGCACCACCACTAGGGCAACCTCTGATTTATAATCCACTACACCAGCTAGAGGGGGATGTCTGCCTGAGGCACTAAAGGTAACTACTGAGCAGTACAGTAATAACTCTTGCAGCTGGAATAAACAGACATCTGGATCTGAACATCACCAGAAAAACTCAGTTTCTCAATGCTATCTTAGTAACTTCAGGAAGAAGCCCCTCAACTTACCTTGCAGTGACACACAAAACCAGAGGACACTAACAGGTACATGGTACACTTCGTGTTTTTATGCCATTTGCATCGGTACAGATGTTGCTGCAGAGTAGTGCATTTTGGTCTGTTCCAAGTCATGAACCAGGAAGGAAAGAATTGCATAATTCCATCTTGAGACAGGAATAGAAAGTAGACTAGTTAACAAGAAGAAATTCCTAAATTATAATTCAGAACCTGAAATGACGTCTAAATGTCTCATTGGAAAGATCAGAAAGGAAGAAATATGCAGCTTAACCTAGACCTGGGAGAGCCAGCCAAGGCAGACGTCTTCAAAAGACCCTCAAGGATCATCTCTTCTCCTGTTTACGCTTTATCTATTTTCCTCTCTTTTTCTGTTCACTGACCTTGTCCTAGGATCTTACAGGTGAACCCCTTAACCCTCCATGCTGCAGGACTTAAAGTACGGCTGCAATTCCATCACTGGCATATTTTCTACATACTTTCTCAAACCAAGGCATGAATAAGCCTCTTACAATCATTTACTGTTAAGAGAATTCATTTCCCTTTATAACCAAGAAAACAAAACACAAATTTTTCATCTGCTTTCACATGCCCAGAAAAATGTTTCACTAAGATACCCATCTACATGAATCAGATTTGGAGACTCTTTGAAGTGTTACTATAAAAATCTGTATCACATCCCATTACAGCTAAGTGCAAGGCCCGTAAGACATTGTTACCACTTTTGAAAAAAATATATTTCTATTACAAGAAGTCAGTTACCTAATACCATGTTCCTACCAAATACTTCTACTGAAATAGCATCTCTTACAGAAAACAAACAATTATATAAATCTGAGGATAAAGCAAACAAGTCATTAATCCAATCCATCTAATCCATTAAAATCAACAATAACATGAACTAAAATGACAATATTTGTAGTTCATAACTCAACAGACATTTCTACAAAATACTGGGCGTCTCTATACTGCAAACACCTTCCCTGGAAAGTCATCAAGCAGTTTCCATTGAGTTTTGCTGGTACAAAAGTTCAGTTAATAAAACAAGTTAAAAGTTATAAAGACAGGATCCCAGTCAGCTGCTGAAGAAAATGAGAGAGACCAGTGGGAAAAATGAAAAAGCAGCTATATGTTAGAAGACCGTTCATGACAGAAAGGAAAACAGGCAGAGGAGGGACCCCTGGGTTGTGCAGGCAACCCTGACAGAAAACTCCAAGCACATGCCACTGTGGTCAGGAGGAAAAAAAAAATAAAATCAATACATATGCACACAGTTCTACTAATCTGCCTTAAAAGCATATTCTTTTCATGTAACTAACAGGAAGCAGTTGGGTTTTTGTAACCCTAACAGCTCAGGGAATCTGAATTTTAAACTTGCACAGCTCCCTCACAAAGTGCATCTTTTTCCAGTCTAGGGTAGCAAGGCTGGGGTTGGAGATCAGCACTGTCCCAAGAAGATGGTGGGAGCTGGGCCAAGAGGCCCCATTTTTATGTTAATGAATAGAGAGCCTGTGACCATGCTGGAAAAACTGCAGTGCCTGTCTTTCCTACTTTTCTACAGGAATCATAAAACATCCAGAGGCTGAATGGCAGGAGGTAACCAGAGCAGCCTGGTGAGCATCCAGCTGGGGGGAGTATTCCCCCAGCTGTGTGACAATATGTCTTTATAAATGACAGCCTTTCATATAGCAGTTATAGCTAAAATCTTCTAGTCTTGCTGGAGCAGGCTGCTACTGCAGTAATTCCCAAGCAAGATAAAGAGCACTAACTCTACTGATCACTGACATTAAAACCCTGGTCCAATTAGAGCAGACAGACTAACACAGATTAACACAATTGGATCAAACTGATCCCATGGAAAGCAAGGCCTTCTAGAGGTAACACGCAGTTCACTTCCAGGGAACAGCATGGAGCTGGACATAGCACAGAACAACTGCTCACTTTTCTCACAAGAGAGTTCTGGACTGAGCACAATGCAGTTCTCAGGAACACCGGACAAAAAGAGGGGTTTCTAGGGATTTTTGCTACTTTAGGATGAGTCTTAGGGTGTCCTGTGCAGGGCCAGGAGTTGGACTCAGTGATCCTTGTGGGTCCATTCCAACTCAGCATATTTTCGGATTCTTTCCCAGGTCTTTAGTCTTCTTAATTATAACTGGATGTTTCAACAAAGTTTCAAAGGAGACCTCTCTGAAATGGATCAAGTTTCTTTTCTTTCTTTATTTCTTTTTTTGATATAAACTAAAACCACTTTCAAATTGTACAGAGACTGAAAAATAAGATGAAGAATATCAAACCAATTTTGTCAGACTTTGCAAGGGTAGATTTGCTGTGAGAAACAAAACCTTAAACAAAGAGTTAAAGGATTGCAACTTGGATTCAACAGAACCTACTCTGGGTTAGTAAAGAGATTTTGCTGGTAAAGGAATCAATACTGGCTGCAGGCTTCTCTATTTCTAAGATATTCTACACTTGTTTAAAGCCCTTCTACAAAGCAGAGCTTAATGCTTTTGCCAGGGAACATGTTACCATCAGTGCCAACAAGAGGAATTCCTGGAGCTTTTCTAACTCTCAGGAAGGTAAAGCACACCAGTGTGGTGGAGAGAGCATATGTAAAAAAGAAGATTCTTAGCCATCTCATCAATTATCCAGGCAGCATTCAATGGTAGATTAATCTTACAGAAAAAAAATCACTAGGTAAAATCTGGTTCTTTCCCACATTCTCTGCAGTACCACTGACGACACAACTTTAGATATTTCACATGAAGGACAAATATCACAGTGTTTTCATGTTGCACAGGGAGCCTACTCTTCAGGGTCTCTCAAAAAGAAAGGGGTACTGAAGATTTCTTTCATGAGGCTACAAAGATCTGTCTTCCAGCACTGACCAGGTGACCTTGAGAGGATTTAAGATCATCCTGACCTACTTTCCAATTTTTACTTTTAATTGACAATCCACATTTCTTCCTGACAGCACACGGTTCACTTGAAAGCCTTAAGGATTACCATCAGACATGAACTTGGGCAAGCAGAAGTAAAGAGGCTGATTAACAAATATTTCCGTTTTTAAAATCTGAGGAAGATATGAGTTGTTAAATGTTGAGATCTCCACGCCCACACAGTGACCTGCCAGCCTTAACACAGCTTTGTTCAGTTGGGAAAGAGGAACAAGTGCTCTGCTTGGCACAACTGATTCCAAGTTTGTGTCCCAAAAAATGACAAGTTTCTGATAAGAGTGATTCTGCTCAGACCTGCTGTTCTTTCCTGTCTTCTCACTAACTTAAAATTGTGCTTAAAATTTTAGCTCGGATTAAACAACAAAAAGCACTGTTATTCCTAAATAATGTGAACAGTTCCCATAATTATAAATACAGGCGATGGCAGCCAGGCAAAGCACAAACAGGCAGGTGCTGAACAAGTTTTTTACCACAGGCAGCTTTGCCAGCAAATATCTGGCCTGCAGTACCCTTGCTATTTCTGTCCTGGATGTCTCTGGAGGAATGACTGCCAACTGAAAAGTACCATACCAATTGTGGGGTGGTTTTGTGATGTGCATAAATGAGTTCTTGGATAGGCTTAAATTCATACTGACTCGTGATTTAAGTGCAAATTTAAATTCTGGTGTGTCTAAAGGGGAAAGGTTTGCACATTGCTATGCAAGTCTGCCAGCTGGCTCCCACTGCCACTTTGTTCCTTTGCTTTTAAAACTAAAACATGAAGCTTAAAACAGTTGTTTTAATATTTAGTATTGTAGAAGGTCATGTTCGTACGAAGACCCTGGAGAGAAAAGCTTTTGAGCAACTGAGGGAGCCACTAAAAGTCAGTATACATAGGACACATCAGTTGCATTAATTTTGTATCTCACCTCTAATGACAATGAATGGAGAACTATCAGGCTTGGCCAAGGACTGATAGAGAACAACTGATACTGAAAGTTAAGTTAAATATCAGGTGTTAGGTTGAGTATATGAGCATTTTTGGATAAAACAAGGGAGCGAACAAGATTATAGTGGTCTTCTCTAGCATTAACACTAAGGTGATTTTAAGTTGAAAAAATCAGCTCCACATGCCAAACACCTGGTGCTTATAACTGTCCAGTCCCAGGGTCTTATTACACATAATTAGTCCAGCCTCCATCTACTAGGTAACACGTAACTTGCACTTACTGTATTGGATACTTATATCCTACATCTACTCTTAATATTTTTTCTTCCTTTAATGGTCTGTCATCTACTGCTTATAACTGTTCATTCCACTTTCTTTGGCACTATGATACCTCAGTTACTATATTTATTCTAATGTGGCTTTGTGGCTACTGAAATTACATGGAAAATTCTTTCATTGTGAGCACCCATTACCCTTGTACCACATTGCCAGAACGCCCCAGGTGATGATCCTGCAGAGGTTCAGAAACATTAGCCCTGGTTTCCCTGTAAAGCTGATTTAGCACCCACTTGTAAAGCAACTAAACAGACACAGAGCAGGATAAAACAGAAGGCAGCTGAATTTTCACTCAGTATTTTTCAAGATGAGCGAAGCACACAAGAATCATTATCCTGTCCAAATATTGTATAAGATGTTAAAAGGCTTTAAAATCAGAAGCACTTATTTTAAAGTGTATTTAAATATTTACTGTGTACGTTGTGACCTCTCAGCTTGGTGCTTGACTTCCAGCTCTATAACAGATACAGATCTCCTATTCTTGGTGCCAGAGCTTAGATTCTCCACTCCTACTGAAAGGAGAAGTTAGAGCCAAACCACTCCCCTTGGACCCCTTCAGAGTTCTTCAGTCAGCCTATTCTACAAACTTCCATTAACTATGAGGAACAAGAAGCAAATAACTATTCCCCACTATCAGATATTTTAATTTATTAATTTATTTCGGAATTGTAGTCTCACTTTCTCAATAGACCAAGAACAGGTTAATTTTCTTCCACAACTTCCACCTACATGTAATGCACTTTCCTAGTACCAAATTAGCACGATGAGCTACCTTGTTATGGGCATGTTAACAGAAATGTCTATATGCTTGCTTAGCAATGAAAACTTGCCCTTACTACTATCCTAATAATCAGAAATTCCATCTTTTCCTAGCCAGCTGCCAAATTTCTTCATTCCTTTAAGTAAATAATGTCTATACTACAGTTGTATATTATACTTCTAGATCCATGCCAAGCAAAATTCATGTCATGAAGACCTTGTGATTTAAATGCATCACGTGAGACACAGGAAAGTAACAAATCAAATAGAGCAGAAGAACAGGTTTGAACACGGTAATGTAACAAGCAGTTGTCTAAGAAAGGTTTGGAAAAGGATTAGGAAAGGTACTGTTGCTACAACAAGAGCCTCTGTTGCCTCCAGCTGCAGTGGCTATTTCTGATTTGTTCCACTGTGCAAAGAAACAACGAGGGGGAAAAAGCAATGTTATTAAAACACAGATGTGTGGAGAGAGCTTAATTCCTTCTAAATATGTCAACATGGCCTGAGCTATGCCATCTTTCTCACAGCCATCGAGGCAGCTGGCTGCACAGCATCCACCCAGAAATAACTCCTGCCCTAGGAGGAGAAGCATTACAATTTTACTCAGCTGAAGATAACCTGCATTTATCCAGAAACTTGATAAATGTAACTGATCACTTGAAAACATGAAAAGCACAAATTTAGCAAAGATTTATTTTCCTCTCCCGATCCCACTGGTAACAGCTCCAAGCAGAAATCCTTCTCACTCAAACATAAATATGTAGCAGACTTCTAAGAAAACAATCCTGTAAGCACAGTTGCTCCAACTGACAGAGAGTGGCTGGTGATAGATAACAGGAATATTAGTGAACAAGGAAGAGAGTTATTTCTGCACTTGCTCAGCATATCCAGAACGCAGTTATTTTGTCTCTGCAGTTTTAGTGTGCCACACAAGCTGCACAGAAAGATGACTATGAGTTTAAGTATCTTTTCCACTTTGGCGCAGAACATCATAGTTATTTGCAAGGCCATTTAATTGCAAGATATTGCAATACCTTCTTCGGACATTGAAATCCTAAACACAACTGATTTACTTTTGGAAAATATCATTGAGACTTCATTAGCACAGCACACTTCATGGGTAACTGTTTTCTACATGCAAACAGAGGCAGATTGTGCAGTTCATAAGCAGTCAGTACTACCAGACCTAGTCCTGAAAGATAATTGTGGAGACAGAAGAACAAAGACTTGCGTCCTGTTTCGGGTCACTAGTGCTGTGTCAGGCTCAGCCAGGCACAAATGATCCTACTCAAGACACCATGTGGCTCACAACTCACACGCTGTCCTATGAGTGTTGCAAAGCACACGGAGACTGGTGTTCCCTTCACATCAAAGCCTGAGGTGGTATCAGGCACATGCAACCACTGTGACAACCTCAACCCTAGGCTTTACTATCTTTTGCTGGAATGATTCATGCCCAAAAAGCCGATTTGAAGCACTGATGTAGCCTTCCTCATATCCTAGGTGTTCCTCTTTCTCAGCACGGCCCCGTTCAGGCATTGCCCAGCAGGTGACAACAGCCAGCTGCCTCCAGGGCAAAGCCACACGTTCAGTGATGGGCAGTGCTCCTGCTGGGCTGTCCCCAGCAGAAGCTGGACAGATCTGTGAGTGCTTCCTACTAAACGGTGAAAAAGTCCCTCACAGAACAGTAAAAACTACTGGAGGACAACCAACATTCAAGCAGCTAACCCCGGTTTACTGCCAGCTAAATGAATTTCAAGGCTAGGTATCTCCCATTTCTTCTTCCCAGAACATCTAAAAGGGAAAAAAAAAATAAAATTAAGATCATGAGCAGGAGTTAAGGACTGTTCTGAATTAAAACCCCTGGCTGCTGTTTAAGAACAGAAACTTGTTACCAGCTGAGCACATCAAATGTAATGAAATACAGAGAAACACAAGCCTTCGTGAAATCTAACACAAGTAAGAAGAAATACTAAGATTAGTTTGGTACTTTTCTATTTCACAAATAGTTGGTGAGTCAAAAGGGCCAACAAATCAAGCCAGAAAATGACCTAAAGCCCAAAGACAATGAGAGTTACTAAAAATTACTAGTAGGAAAAAGCCTTAAATGCTTTAAAAGGCCAGAGCTGGTTTTAACATCCATTTTAAAGTGTATATCTGCCTCCAATGCTCAGGTATCAAATTCTGCTACTCAATTTTCTTTTATTCTGACATCACACACTTTTCTTTCCCACCATCCACAATTATAACTACAGGAATGCACAGTGTGACATAGTGTCTGCTAAGCACAGAGCTCCTACTTCAAAACGAAGGAAAACCTGGATTTATCAAATAGGGAACATAACAGCATTTCAGATGTCAAATATCCTCATGCTAAAATATGTATATCCTTGACAAACTAATTGTTTTTCTGTGGCACTGTGACCTAGACGAAGTCTGAACCTGCTCCGCAGTCCTGATCAGGGAGCTGACAGCAGGAAGAGTGATGGATGGCAAAGGCAGCCACTTGCTCTGGCTGAGCAGGCTCCACTGTACTGCCCATCCATCACTCTGACAGCTAAAGAAATTCTGTACAAATTTATCTACAGGGCACTAAGCAGGCAGAAGGAAGAGCATATATCCCACCAGCTGAAAGGGTAGATAACCAGAGAGGAACATTAGGCCATTTAGTTTCCAGAAGTAAATTGGCAAATCCCATTTGGCTCCACTGGCTAGGCAAGTGAGATTTTGCCAGGAAGAAACGCCATGGAATTACAACTGTGAAAAAGATAATGATGTAATAAAAATAAAGTTGCTGGGAAGAAATTTTCCCTCCTTGCTTTATTTAGAGAAAAGAGTACCAGGAAAGCGTAAGAAAAAAATAAAATAATTAAGTAAAATCTGGGCACTGTGTGCTGTAACATGGAAAAAGATGAAAGGTCACAACATAATTGAGTCCTTGAATACCAGCAGCTGGAGCTTTAAATCAGGACTTGACTGACACAAAGGTTTAACTATCTCTCTCAGGTTTTCAAGCCATAAATAAAGCGATATTCTGCATTATTTGGCAGAGAGTGATGACAATATTCTTTTCTGCACATACACTCCTTCCCAAGCTGACACAGCATGTGCTTATATTTTATCTGTCACATTGCTCTTATATTAATGCAATTCACCAGAATAAACTTTGCCTTATGTAATAATAATACACCTTAATGTTCTGTTTTATACATAGAGAGGAAATTGATTTGGCTATGGCAGGCAAAAGGGTGCATTTTAAAATTAAGTTGTAGTCAAGACCGAGTAGGGCAGAAGAAACATAAACCCCTCAAAGATATCTTGTTTATTGCTTTTGCCTTTCACTGTTTCTCTTTGAAAGGCAGCAGATTGCAGCCCAACTGTACCAAAAAATGCCACTGGGTGTTTATCTTGAGAACTTCCTGCAGGTGATACAGTGATTTTCTATGGACTTGAAGATCAGAGAGTTGAATACCCGTGTATTAAGTAAACAACTGCCTGTCAGACTTTTAAATGTTTTCCTACAATAAGGGGGAGAACCATAATTGCCTGAACTGCTTTGTTTGCTTTGCTTTGTAAACAAACATCCTGCTTTAATCAATTGACACTCTTCTTTAATTAGTAAATTGGTGATCTGAACAACATCTCTTGTTTTATTTTAATAAACTCCTGTAATTTCTTATAGCATACTCATATATTCTAAGTAAAGGTCGCAAGGGTTTTCTCAGAAATATCTAATCATTTTGCCATTGTACAAACATTGACACACTGACTTTCGAGTTAACTGCTCTTGAAATAAGCATTCTATAGTTCCTGAACATTTACTTTCAATTCAAGGAGACACACATGTATAAAAAAATCCAAACAAACCTATGTTGCTTACACACACTCTTCTCTATTTCTGCATGGTGTAACTCAAACTTTTAAGCCTCTTCTTTGGCTGATGTGAGAACACAGACCCAGTAAATTCATATCAAAGGCAGCACTCACATTCCAAACAGCCAAACTCACGCTGGCTCTGGGAGCAATGTTACAAGGCACAGAGAGACCAGTTCAGCATTACAGTGGCTGGAATGATAAGCACATCTGAAAACAAGATGTTAAGTTTTTA
Organism: Sclerurus mexicanus; assembly: GCA_013396755.1. Lineage (NCBI taxonomy): Eukaryota > Metazoa > Chordata > Aves > Passeriformes > Furnariidae > Sclerurus > Sclerurus mexicanus. The sequence continues at coordinate 935,465 of VWZF01006443.1, read as the reverse complement.
ATATGAATACTCAAATAGCTGTTGTGGGCAATTCAAATACATGACTGCAAAAGCCTTCAAACCCTTCTGGCAAGCAAATTGCTAAATCCAGAGAATCACTGATTACTTCTTTTGGAAATTAATTCAGGAATTTAAAACTAAATGAACGCAATTTGATATACCCAAAGAACTTCAGGTCTTCTTTAGAAGCACAATTACCATTTCTAACCTGTGCTCCCCAAAAGCTCCAATTCCACTGCAATCTTGCTTTTGTAATTTCCCCTGAACAGAGGAAGTAGTAAATCAGAATGTTATTAAGGTAACCTTACCAAAATTCCCTTAGCCTGCTTGGGTCAAACTTAATGTAATTAAATTATTTATTTCCATTCTTATGTTCAGTGTTATTATTCAAAGTAATCCTTGCTATTATATTAATAACACCAAAGAATTCATGCCATGCAAAGACCATTTGGTTTAGGAAGAGGTTTTGACCATGAAGAAGTGTAATCAAAGAAGTGCAGTGGCATTCAGGAGACAACTTAAAGAATAGATGTCTCTCTAATGGTGCTTAAACTGTCTATTCCAGATCACAATGCTGGTGTTGTTCTTGCTTGGCTGACCATATGGAAATTAAGCTTTTCCCCTCTTCTTCACTGCTGTTTTCCTAGAGTTGGCTTCTGAGCCATTTAATTACACTTTGTCATAAAACTGGGTGCTCTGCCTGACAGGAACAAGGATCACCTAACTGCTATTGTGATCACCGGAGCACTTGTATGGGCAATGGAGGTGAACACTTTACACTTCAGAAAGAGAAGAAAATGCATTTCATCAGTGACAGCACAATGCCCCTCCTAAGCCTAAACAATTGCAAATGTACAGGCTCTCGATGCTGCCATATTCACAATAAGGCCATTCATGTAGACTTTGCTGAGGCAAGTTAGGGCAAAAGGGTCAGAGGGCTATGAACTTTGATCTATGGTTTCAAATTTGGCAGGCCTTAAAAAACCTCTTGCTTCAGTAAGTTTCTTGATTAACCTAATAAGAATTACACAAGAAGTGCTGTGATCTTAGCACTGCATCGGATTAGCTGCCTAGACGGTGTTCTGTGAAGCCTAAAAATCTCATCAAGAAGCATAATGAGAAATAGACGATGGAAGTGGCGAGAAAAAGGTCTCCAGTTTGTGTTTTAATTGTGCAGGCAAGGAATGGAAAGTTACACAAGAGCTGCATTTTCTAAAGGAGTATTTTTCTGTAGAAACATATTTTTTGAAACTCCAAGGAAAATAAAATTAACAAAATTTAAAGCTCAGAAGTGTTTTCAAGATGAATCTTCAGTAAATCAGAAACAATTTTTCCTTTTGTCACCTTCCACACAGAATAGAATCTAATACCAATATTCATATTTATGATAAATTCTACAAATTAGTTCAACAAAAATGCCACAGTAAGTGGCATTAAAGAATATTCACAGCTACCTTATGAAAGCCACATTGAGGAAGGAAGAAACATGAATTGTTACAAAGAAAAAGGCTTAGCAATTAATTCATGAATTAGGCTATTAGTATATTAAGAATTTTGTCCATTTAATTACCTATCACTGTTTAGCCCATTTGTAGTACATTACAATATAGTCTACTAAATTAATCAAGTATAATTCATCTTCAAATTATCAGGATTATTTCTTTTCCAGGAGTATGTTTTGAATGACTTCATTGTTAACATACAAACGCAAAGTAGCCACAGTAAGTCTAGTCTTCAGAAATATTAAGAATTTCTTGAAAAGAACTGGATAAAAAATATTCATGCTCCAGCACATTTAGCTCATCCTTACAGACTCTGGAGACCAGAAAATCATTAAGTGATCAAGTTTTGTTGTCCTGGTTTGTAGCGGCTCACAGAGATGTAAGGAGACAGGCTTAGAAGCTGACTGATGCAGGGTAGTTCTCTGCCCAATTCTGGATGGAGCACCAGCAAAGGCAATTGGTCTCACTGGGCTTTTTTTAAGATTTTTGGTCTCGTTTATAAGGTGTCAAGTTCTCCTTTAACAGAAAGTACTTGGATGGCACTTGGTATCACACTCCCAAGTTTCCATACTCACTAAAGTCTGCCTTCTAAAATCCAGAAATAATTATATCTTTGAGCATCACACAGCTCCAGGGACAGGATTTGTTCAGAACGACACAAAGCACTCCCATAAAAGTCATGATGCACCACAAAGTGACTGTGTAGCTGCACTAGGCAGCTGCATTAATCATTGTGCTAATGCTTAGCCACAAGTTTTGATATATCTTTAGCATCTTGCACTGTATGCTCACACATCAACAACAAAACATTCCCCAGGAAACATTCCAAAATTGTTTCTTTGAAAAGTAAAGTTCATTTGTGGGTCAATGGGGTAATTATGGCAGAATGAGCCTGCCAAGCTCATACAACAGTTTCACATTTCAACAGTGCTCCTTCCCATAATCCCAAGCAACTCATTTCTCCTATTCCATGTGCTTCTCCTCTTATGAAAATAATAACAATAAAAGGAAGCTAATCAGTACTATCAATTAGGAATCATCTCATAGAACAGGATTATACTCTGAAATTGAAAATGAAAAACATTTGAAGTCTGCATTGTGTTCACTAACATTCGTATTTCACAGAGCTGGAAGGGACCCACAAGGGTCATGGAGTCCAGCTCCTGCCCCTGCACAGGCCCATCCCCAGAGTCACACCATGTCCCTGAGAGCATTGTCCAAACGCTCCTGGAGCTCTGCCAGCCTTGGTGCTGCGCCCACTGCCCTGGGGAGCCTCTTCAGTGCCCGACCACCCTCTGGGGGAAGAACCTCTTTCTAATATCCAACCTAAACCTCCCCTGACACAACTTCAGGCCATTCCCTCGGGTCCTGTCACTGGTCACCACAAAGATCAGTGCCTGCCCCTCCTCTTCCTCTCATGAGAAAGCTGTAGGCTGCGATGAGGTCTCCGCTCAGCCTCCTCTTCTCCAGCTGAACACACCAAGTGCCCTCAGCCGCTCCTCACACGCTTCCTTCTCAAGGCCCTTCACCATCCCCATTGCCTCCTTTGGACACTCTCTAATAGCTTAATATCTTGCTTATATTGAGGTGCCCAAAATTGCCAAAATATTGCAGGTGAGGCCGCCCCAGTGCAGAGCAGAGTGGGACAATCCCCTCCCTCGCCTGGCTGGCAATGCCGTGCCTGATGCCCCCAGGACAGGGCTGGCCCTCCTGGCTGCCAGGGCACTGCTGACTCATATTCAACAACCAGGACCCCCAGGTCCTTTTCCCAGCACTGCTTTCCAGCATCTCATTGCCCAGTCCATCCGTACATCCAGGGTTGCCCCATTCTAAGTGCAGAATCGGGCACTTTCCCTTGTTGCCAGGAGAACCAAGAGGGAAACTCCTCCATGAAGCTTTTAAGATACAGTAAAGTAAAACCTGATGCCAAGTTGGAAGCAGCATGTTGAGTTGAGCTGCTGAACTTGCTGAGAAGCTGTTTATATATACAAGCCACACTAATTGCAAGATAATAAATTAAATTTTCTTCAATTAAGCAAACCTCATGGAATAAGCTTACATGTAATTTGTGCTGTCTTGCACACTTTATTGCTGCTACAAAGGTTTTTTTCCAATCAGGCCTGTTAACAGCAAAATTAAAATGTAATATGAGAAAACTATCCTTCATAATCAATAGAGAAGAAAGCACAAGAAGGAAATAAGTGCTAAAGATTAAAAAAGAAAGCAGCATCTTGAAAAGATATAAACTATATGTGTAGTTTAATGGATGGAGCAGTGATGCCAGCTGTCTGTGTGCTGTGCATCAAAACAGAAAGCTATGACCAGCTCTGACATGAAGGCAGAGTGATGGCCCTGCCTGACCATCCTCTTTAGTCACTTGTGACAAGGAGCAGAGTCAAGGTAGAGCTCTGGAGAACACAAACAAATGGTAGCCTCAGGCAAAATAAAAATAATAATAAAAAAATCACTGACGTGGTAGCAGAAAACCCACATTCAGAGCTTGGTTCAGCACTGATAGCAGCGGGCAGAACAAGCTGCCCCCAGCCCTGGAGGTGATGGATCATGACTTCTCCCTGGGTGTTAACAACATTCATGCTACCAGACCTGATCATTTTGAGCCCCAAAGACAGGATCACATGGGTTTGCAGTAAATAGCCCTGGATTTGATAAGTCTGAGCATAACTTATGGGCAAAAGCCCAGATGTCTTTGCCTTCTAATTTGTTAGATAAGGAATTTAGTTTACTAGCAAGTCTAGGCAATTCCAAACAATTAACAACACAAATGATATTTAAAACTCACTTTGATGTTATAGCTGAGCTGCCACAAGCAGAGAACAATAGATCAAAGACATGAATTGCCACACAGGTATAGAACAAAGTCTACAAGAGAAATAGTTCCAATAAATTTTCCATACACCTAGGAGCATCATACCTACAGACTCTCCATAAACTTGTACACCAGGGAGAAAGTTACCAAAGCAGAAACATGCATCTGAAAACAGTTTATCTTGCAAACAAAAATAAATACATAGCAAGTCAGAAATCAATTGTGTGTATTTTGAAATTCAAAATCTCCTTCTTGAAAAGATTTGTCTATTTACATACTATCACCTAACTGAAAAATGTTTGCTTGAACTCTCTATCCAGCAACACTGAAAAATACTCAGAAAGGTTTAATGCTATTTAGCTGTAGAGTCATCTAAAATGCCTCCAGGAGAAACTCCTGTGAAGATCTTTCACCAGAAAGGCAGATCAGGATCCTTTCTTTTCATGCGAGTATGAAAAACACCTTTATTTAGAAAAAGAATAAGCCTATATTCACTTGTTTAATTTCTAATACGACAGTAGCATCAGACTTATAACTACTGACCTGTTGATTAGACTGCTTTTGCTTCCTCTTTAACTAAATCCTTTAGCCTAATCATACAGTGCCTTCAGAAAACTGATGCCCTGCCAAGCAGTGAAGTACGTCTCCTAAAGCAAGATTAATCTTCATATAAGTGAGGATAAGGAACAGCAGTATGTACAGCTTCTCAGCATCCTTACGAGAACACTTCAATGACATTTGATACATTGGGTTAAACTGCCTTGGCAGTGGTCTGTACCATAAGCCCAAGGCAGAGGCATCAGTCATGAAAACTAGCATGTTGTGCCTATTTACTTAGAAAGACTCCAATTTTAAACCTAATGGTCTAACAGTACGAGAGGAGTTGTGGTTGGTAAACAGGCAGAAAATTTGACTCTGAAAAAGAACAAAAAACTTGCTCAAGCTTTGCTTGCCTTTCTTTTAATTTTTAAAGACATGGATTTTGCAAAGATTAAACAGTCATCTAACTTCTGAGGACTACCTGATGCAACAAGACTATTTGATTTATTGCTTTATCACTAAGCTTTGTACAGGCTCCATAGGAATGTTACTAAATAAAGATGGTTCTCAGTTTTGGCATGAGAAACGCAGCTCCCAAGTAGGAAAACATGAATTTATCAACAGCTTAGCTTATCTGAAAATATTACTCTGTTGGAAAAACTATTTCTGTCATTTGCAGAAAGTATAAATTTCAGTTTTCAGACACCACATCAATATCCTACTCTTTTTATGATTACTCTTATTATTGGTGTTATCTCTCAACCCAATAATCCTAGCCATGAGCCAAGAAATGCATGAATCCAGAACAAAGAGTATGGTTGCTAAAGAGCTCAAATTTAGACTAGGAGCAATAGGCAACAGATAGTACAGGCAGACAGGCAGCATGAAGACACATCAGAAACCAAATCAGGGCCCGCTTTTTGTCAGTATCTGGGAAAAGACAGTTCCCATGGGAAATTTCCTCTAAATATTTGAAAAGAAAGTTATTGCCCATATATGTATTTTCTATTAGTAATTAATATTGATATATGTCAATTAAAGCGCTATATGTGTCAATTATTACCACACATTTATAAGTGCTATTGTGAAATCTTTTAAGAAAAGGCAGAGAAAACATTCAAATATAAGTGCAAGGTCACGGTCAAAGCAGCCCCCTCTTCAGCTGGATTTATATAAAGGCATTCAAAGGCTTGTACAGTTAGTGCTGTGCTGGTCAGGGAGGCTTTGCAACAGTGGAACTCAAAAAAGGTTACAACAGAAAAGCTTGAGATTAGTTTTACTCAGTTTTAAGAGGTGAGATAAAACATAATTCACAAATTCACAAAGATCAAGTAAGGAGGAAGATCAATATAAAAAGAATTAGTGCATAAGTTTTCAGATAGATGTGCCAGCATGTTGCTTGGATTTATAATTATAAAGTAATTCTTACTTAGCTCAATAATAAATTATTAGCTGCCATGGAAACTACTGAAATATAAGGCAAGCTATTAAAAGCAATGAGATGGTCTGCAGGAGACAAAGGGAGGAGGCAGCTTATTCACCGGGCAGACTGTGCTCTTCCTCCAACTCTTTACGCTATCACATACCACTTTGGGATTGCTAAAGGAAAAATTGCAAAATGCCTGAACTCACACAGAGCCAATCATCAGGGTTTAGCAGGGTTTTTTCCATTAAGATGATAATTTGATTATAAAGTCAGATATTTTTCTTGTGTAATCCTAGGGATATCACACATCCCTTTTTACCTAAGCAACCGGTTGAAGCAATGATCAGCAGTTATCCCTGAGAACTTGTGGGGGACAGGTGAGGCCATTGAAAAGCAGAAAAGGAGAGTTAATGCCTACTATCAGAAACGATAAATTGAGGAGCAAGAAAATTATAGGCTAGACAGCTTAACTGCAGCTTCCTGGAAGAATTCTGGAACAAACAAATCATTTGTAACCACCTGGAATACAACAAGGAGATTATGAGCAGCCAACATGGATTTGTCCAAAGCAAATTATATCAAACCAGTCTAATTTCTTTCTCTAACAAAATAAAAAAGCTCTGACTTAAAGCATTTAGTGCTGCCATGATGTCCTTCTATGCAAACCAGGGAAGTTTGGTCTATGTCAAACCACCATATGACAGAAGCAAAATGATGCCTGCAGATTAGTGTCCCACATGTTGCCAAAGTGGAGGGATGCATCAAACAGGGCCGCACAAACCACTGCCCTGAAAATCCATCACTGGTGACTTGTGGATGGAAGAGAACATGTTATTAAGCACAAGCAGCACAGAGCAGAGTCTGCAACTACTTTGGAAGAGAGGATTAAAATTCAGAGGACTTATAGGGGATCCCAAAATCACATGGAACAAAATAAACTATTCTGTAGTTTAAAAAAAAAAAAGTCAACAATCATACTTGAATCATAAAGAGGCTTCAGGCTACATGAATACACAAAGCACAGGTTTATGTCCATCCCTCTCCCCTATTTTGTCATCTGTTTTGTGTGTCTCACTTCAGGACAGATAGACACCAAGCAAAGAGAAAGCCTTTAGGGTAATCAAGCACTGGAAAACATGATCTATGGAAACAAGTTAAAGATGTGGCTAGACTTGAAATTCAGGAAAAGAACTTTCTAAACTAAGAAAGGTTAAACATGTGAATGAGTTTCTCAGGGAAGTTCTACCTAGAGAACCTTTTCCCAGAAGTCTTTAAGGACAGGTTACAAAACTTTAATTAGGAATATCATAGGTGTAACTGACATCGTTTTCCATCAAGGAGGCAAAACAGGTAACATCTTCAGGTTTCCTGTAGTCTTTTTTTCCTAAGAATTAACAATATTATTTTTTCCCCATTTCTAATCTCATCTGGATGAATTGTAAGGAATTTGTCTGGGGTTTCCAGACATGAGGTAGCCTTTTCCTGGCAGAAACCCTAGACTGACTACAGACATGCATACCCTCACAGGGCACATATGCAATATATTGAATGCTTCTGCCAAGGACTGTTCTATATCCAGAAATCAACAGCATATGTGTAATAATCCATCACTTTTGGGAAGCGTCAGACTTTATTGAATAGGCACTGGAACAACAGTGCAATATTCAGGGAAACTCGAATCCCAGAAATCCCTCTATTCTTTGAACACAACAGAGATAAAACAACTCTAGGCCATCACTTTACCAAAAAAAAAAGCACTCACTCTCTCAACTATGTGTTTTTCACATAGTTTTGCTACTAGCACTCAACCAGCTGCATCTGAGATTCCTTTACATCTTTGAAATAAAAATAAAAATTCAACAATCTCTGCCCCAGGTCCTCTGTTTACTACCCTCCACCATAACTCCTTCAATCACGCAGCCGAACTCTAATGATTATTAGCATTCATACAGAGGGTATTTTTTGTCCAATTTAACTTAAACAAGGGAAAGTGGTTCTTCAGTTTCAGAAACACTTTTACCAGTGTAACAGTATTTGTTCTCACGCTTACATAATCACAAAAGCAATGATCTTAAGAAAAAGAAAAAAAGCTGCAGAAGAATCTATCATAAATAAAAAGAAACTAAGAAATGTTACTGCAGTCTAATGCCAAAGATCAGGAACTGTGCACATAATTATAAGACAGAAAGAACTCAAGGATGGTAAAGTCACTGAAAATTCCATTTGGTTCAAAGCAGATAATCAAATCGGCAGTTCTGTTCAAATTACAGCCCTACAATGACAATGAATGCATTAGGTGACAATTGCCACTCCAACAGCAGGCAACAGTTACAGTATTTTTGCCTTGTTAAGCAAAAGCATGGGAAAAGTCTGTGACTAACTCCAATAAATAAAGTCTCTTGACTTTAATATAAGTACCCCCACTAGTATTTATAATACAAAAGAACTGATACTAAGTACTCCTGAAAGAAGTTTCTAATTATACTAATCCCAAAATCTACCAGCAGAAGTCAGTAGGCTGTTCTGCATTCCAGCCTATAGGAATTGAGATGTATCCTTGGGCACAGCCCCCCCCCCAAATTCATCAGGGTCTCAGAAATTCTCAGGAAAGGATAGGATTTAATAGAGTTTTACCATATGTTTAGATCTGAATGGTTTTGGTTTTTTGGGTTTTTTTTAAATATGCTTCCTGTCAAGATATCTTATCCAGTGTGAACAATTCCTTCTGGAATTACAATATTGATTTAGCAAGGGCCTTCTTCAACTGTACATAGTCAAACACATACTTTTTTACTTCAGGTATTCTCTTCCTCCTTTTATACCAGCCAGGTGAGTTTGAAAACAAAAAAAACAAACCCCAAAGACAGCTCACCTTGTTGCCCTGCCTCAGCAGGACTTATCTTTGTGTGAAGTTCTACCTGCAGAGCCTCATCACAACAGCCCTCTGCTCCTCACAGCCGAGACAGGCAGCGTCACCCCACACGCAGTGCAAGCCACTGCTTCAGAACAACAGGAACATTTTGAAATAGGGAATACACAGCCCTCTGGCTTCTTCTCTCCTTTTTTCTGCCTTATAGCTTTTCTCCAAAACAAATATCAGAGTATTGAGTACAGCACAGGCAAATATGATCATAGAAGCTACAGAAAGGGCTGGGGCACCTCTATTAGCACATTGTCAGGGTGCTCTGGTTCAACATGTCTGGTTTCAACATGGAAATGTTGTGCCATCCGCAGCAAGAATTAGCGCAAGTGGAGCCCACGGATGGGCCGGTGATGGATTGCAGCCCCAACCCCACCCACAAACTGAAATTCATCACAGTTAGAGCAAACTCACTGTATGGTATAAGACATCTTTCAAGGTGAAAAAAGCATAAGGGAAAGATGACCAAGCATGAAGGGAGATCCTTGTCTTTCAGAAGTTCATTTTTTTTCTCCCCAGTTATTAAATCAAATCTGACCATCTCCCAGATTCATTTTATAATCTTTTATTGAATTTTTATATAACATTTTCCATGGTTATATTACTTCCAATTTTTCATTATTGCTGCCCTATTTCTAACCTCAGTCTTCCCAGAACTTGGCTCACAGATGTGATGCATAAATCACAAGGCTACTCCAGTTAATATTGTAGCAAAAATGTAATTTATAATACTTTGCATAGAAAACAACAACACTTTCCACAAACACTTCAGCACTGAAGTTTTAACAGCCAAATATGCGAATAAAGCATATGTCTTATCCTGATGCTAGTTTGGTATGTGACTTTGGAAAGATCATATTCTCTCCCAGACTTCAGCTTCTCCAGAGATGGAAAATATTTACCTGCCTCAAGGAGAGCACTGCGCAGTCTGCGTCATTAACATATTTCTAGAGAAGGTGCATAACACAGACATCAGGATGTGGATATAAGATAGATGAAGCTGACAGATTCACTGGTGATTTGCTAGGTTAGCAGATGACCAGCCCTCATAAATCAAACAAAATCCAAGCAAGAGATAAGACAACAACCCGAAGGAGGCAGCCTCATCACTTCCTACCAGACTCTTTATTTCACATTCAATTCAAAGGACTATTATTTTAACACAGTCCAATTGTACAGGGTTCCAAGTTCAAGTTAGAAAAAGATGCCAGTTGTCCACAAACTTGCTGACGTAATAAACAAAGAAGATATGGAGCACTTTACCAGATCCGAATGTTAATTGTTGTCTTTTAGGTCTTAGAGGTAACATTTGACAACTATCTTCCTTTTACTTGAAAGCATGAGAAGGAGGCAAGAGATGAAGAACATCGCTCAAGTTGCTACACTAATGTTTTGTGCCTCCAGGAAAGAAGTGATACAATTGAATAAGTTTGAAAACATTCCATCCTATCATCCTGAGACAGCGCTAATGCAGACAAATAATTAGCTACTTTCCATTTACACTGTCCTTTCAGAATTGCTTTATCTCAGCATCAACCTCACTAAAACCTTCACAAGGCACCAGGCCACTCCAATTTACACCGCTGCCTGTTTCACAAGCGAATCAGCCACATTTTTTTCTAAAACCATATTTTTTTAGATGAGCATTGAGTAATGTCTGTAACACATTCCTGATATGAAAGCTGCTCATCATTGTGACTCACTGCCCTCCTCCCCCAGCCCCAGCAGAAGTGATGGATCCCAGCACTGATGCATCAGCTGGGGCTTCATTTCGTTTCATTACACAGTGTAATAGGCCAATACACACAGCTCTGACGGCCGAGCCAGGAAACCCAAACTGCTGCTGCTTATTAAATATCGTGCCATCAAATCACACTAGGAGCATTAAAATGTAAATAAATACGGTTGGGTCACTGGTTAGACTCCTCCTCAAAGTGGTTTGAGAAATCATTTTGTGAATACCTTGTGAAGCAGTAAAGGTTCTTTAAAGATATTTGCCTTTGAAGATTCAGCTGCAACAGGATTAAATTTCCTTTTGCAGCAGTCTGTGGTTACAAAAATCAATCCTCCCAGCTGGGGGGTGGTGTAATACCTAGAGTGCATCCTAGCAGCTTCCAAAACATTGGAGCCAACAAAAGCAACCATCTTATGTGTATCCCAAGGAGGAAAATTAAATTTTAAAGAACTGTCAACAGTGCTGAGGTGCTCCCAATGTCCATCCCATACTCAGAAGAAGTTGTGGAAAATCTATATACCAGTTTCAGCTCTGCCAGCTTCAGGTAACCGGCGATAGGTGCTTTCTCCCCAGGCCACATTAGAATGTGGGGATGAGGAGTGTTTAGTTATTTTATATATTTGCATGTGTCATATGATCATATATTTAGACATATGATCTACACCTTAAATTTAGCCTTAGTCCAAATGAAGTTACTGCTGAATAGTATTATTTTCAGATTTTTTTATTTACAAAATCCAAACCCAGGGCTGTGTGTAGGCAAATATCTGAGTGAATGGGAAGCAGAGGAATTATTCCACTGCGGCTAAAAGGCCCTTGGAGATGATTCCCCCTATCCTTTCACAGAAAGTAGCTATGGCTGAAGCGTGGACCCCATTACAGATACTCAACAGATCTGCATATATCAAGATGCAGAGAACCTTTAATAAAGTACATAATATGGGTGACACAAATAGTACTTTTTGCTACTGTTCTTACCTAGCAAGTACCCAACTGAGCTGGCCTTCCACAGCTACACACATGAATGTGGGGGAATTTGGTAGTGAGGTTTGCTCAGAACTGGGAAATCTTCATGATTATTAAGCTACAGTAACTACAATTTAACTAACATTGAGGACAGTGTGAGTGTGTCCAAATATGCATGTCTCATCATTTCAGCATGGGGCACACTACATTTAACCCCTGCTTAAGATTACAGTAAAACAACTTAGCCAAGTATCTGGGGTCAAAGAAATACACTCTGACCATGTAACAGATTTCACAGACTCTTTACAGTAACTATATCATATCTAAAGAGAGGTTTTAACAACAATTTTATTATGCCTCATTGTACCTTGAAGATTAATATATCTGGAAAAGCTTAGCAAAGTGGAATGATGTTACTTCCATTTATTTAGTGTGTTTCTCAAATATGATAATACAGCTCTCTATGAATTTACTTAATAATTAGGTAAAGAAAATGGACCGCAAGGAAACAGAAAAAGCTCAAAATACTGAGCCAACACCCAAGAAGTCAAAGATAGACTTTCATTGACCATAACAGGCTTCAGATCAAACTCTGGAAAAGAGCTCAGTGCCTCCACAGTGTGTAAGCTCAATGTTCATGCAAGGTGAAGTAAAATCATGGATCCCTATAAATTAACACAGCTTTAGTTGGTCTTTAACTGACTGCCAGGAGAAGCTCCTTGGTTTCTGTTGTAGATGTCATGCTAATATATACATAAGGTACCAAGAGGTCAAAATGAAATAGAAACCTCCTAGTGTTGTAACAGGTACATTTGTTTGGACAGGGACAAAAATGCATTGGAAAGAGGCTGAAATGAGCAAAATCTTTGGGTCTGTGACACAGAATATAATTCAGCACCTGTTTTGTTTTTGGGTGGGTTTGTTTGGTTTTTTTTTTAAACATTTGGCAGTGCTTTTTTCCTACCAGTAGAACACTTGGCATTTGAAATTCAGCTCTGGTAAGTAATAGCATATGTGATTTCAGAATTTGCTTTCCATTAACCATAATGCCAATTCAAAAGCATAAATGTTTATAAAGGGAAAACAGGCACAACCACATCAAGTCACTTGAAAGCCAAGCATTTGTGTATTCAAACTGCTTTTACAATCTCAACCCTATTCTTTTCAACCAATCCATTGCACAGTGGTTGTACTACTGCTGTTGCTACAGGTATACACACTTTATTTTTCTATCACAGGTAGAATTCTTGTAAAGAATCCACAAATGCAAAGGTTCTGTAAGGAAATTCTCATCTTGAACATGTTAAACCACAGCTGCGAAAGACAGCAAGACTAATCCAGGACAGTGGGTTTGCAGCCACAGCCAAGAAGCTTTAAACAGTATAAAAGACAAGCTTAGAGGTTCAAATCCAGCTGCAGAAATTTTCATCTGACTTCTCAATACAACGTTAAACAGACCTACCATACAGAAATATGCTGCTGCCTTGGATTTCAAGTAGCCTCTTAATTTGCACAGTGTATCCTCACTTTCTCCACATTCTGGTATCACAATGTGTTTCCCTTACAAACCGCCTCAGTAACCCTATATTTTAACTGGAGGATGATGGTAGAGATGGTCAGGAGCAGCCATACAGGTGTGCCTGTTCTAAGCTCTGTGTATTGAACTATAGATTTAGGAATCCAGAGTTTTTTGAGGTAATCTCTGTGAAACATACTTCTATGAGGAAAACTAATCTTGGAACAGATGCACAGAAAGTAAAGACTAACTGCAATTACTGTAATAAAATCTTTTAAAAAAAGTAAGTGCCAAACACAGTAAATCCTGCCTGATGATTGGCTTACAAGTGTTTATTTAGCCATTTTATCCTTTTCACATACGAATTGGTCTTAACAGTTCATTTTTGGATGAAACAGTATAGTAAGCGCTGTTATGCACAAAATTAAAATAGAAGCAGAAGTAGAGGATACTATGTGAAAGTTTCCCCAATTAACAAAGTGGTAAAGCCATAGGGGGAGAAAAAAAAATCTATAGAAATCATTAAAATAATTTAAAAAAATAAATAAAAAATAATTTTATATAAGTAAAGACTGGGGTTGAGTCTGGACACCGTGATTCTTACACCACCACTCTTCAACAAGACTTGAGGTGGTTGCCTGAGCCACAAAGGCCAAGGCTAAAGCCCCTCAGCTGTTCCCCCTCTTGTTTCTATCCCCAGTTCTCTGTATGTTTAGATCTGATTTGTGACCAAATTGTAAAAGCAAACTGCAGAAAGACTCTTAATATTAAGAAAGTTTCTCTATTATTATTATAACCATTTGACTACAGAAAATCACAGGATGGTCTCTTTAAATCTATCCCAAGTTCTATCAATTGCAAAACCATAACCAGGCCAGCTCACAAATCTAAGGGAGCTTGAAGCCTTGGAGGTAATCCCTTGTACATTCAATACAGTTCATGATCCTTTTATGCATGTTTATTCATTTGTTCCTAGTTTTGCAATGTTAATGAAAACCAAACCCAGGCAAGCTTTATTAGATTTTCATTGCAAATATTTGCAACAGAGATGCAGTTAATTAAAATTAAAACAAAACAAAAATATACCTTGCAGAACATGTTCACTATGGTAAACTATTTCTGTACACTTTTCCTTGATCTCTTCAACAAGGTCTGTGTTAAATCAGGATTTCAGAAGATGGGACTGAAATCATTTAGGACAGAACCACAAACTGGAAACTTGCTTGAAATTTTCATCATATTGGGGATAAAAGAGATCAACTCTAAATGAAAATCTAAGACATTTGTTTGTTTTCCCAACCCCGAATCTACTTTAGCTAACTGATACCTGAGACTTGCCTGAAATGTTCATTATCAAGAACGAATGGCAGACGATACCCTATTACTGCCACAATAATACTGTTTATTCCTACAGAAACAGTGCTTGCACTGCTAATAAAAACATTGACATTTAATAATTAAACACAAAATTACTTGCTACAAAGAAATTTTTTTTCATCAAAGGTATGACTCTTTATACTAGCAATAGTGAGAACAGAAACTGGCCAAGTAACCATCTGCCTACACATGACAGAAAACAAATTGATGACAAGAAAGCTTATTTTAGCAAAATTGCATATTCATGTTTATTATTTCCCCTTTAATCTTATAAAATAAAGCTGCGTACACCCATTCATTCTTACTGACGTACGGCACAATGTTAAAAGACCACATAAGATCTAAGGCTCATTCATACTTTGTAAAAGGCAACTACCCTGGGAGAGCATCAAATCACAGCCCACAACAAAGTTAAAGGGACATATTTTATGTCCTCCAAAGAGGGCAATGCTCGTTGGAACTGAGTGCACCTACAGGAACACATTGCTGCCACTTCACAGAGAGCTTGCCAGCACGCACGACATGCCCAGTGCTCCAGCACAACTTCCCTGCAAGAAAAATGTCCTTGTCTTTGAAGGCACTTGTCCTAAAGCCAAGGTTCTAAGCAGGGCAGCCCACCTGCGATGGAAACACAAAAAACGCAGCTTACCTATTTGTGGAGCTTTTAGACACAGCCATAATTTAAGCCTAAAACCAGTGACTTGGAACAAAAGGAAGCACAACCTGTTTGTGCCACGCTGGCTCAGACAGCAGCTGCTGCCACCCCTTCCTTCTGTCCTCACTCGATGGGGAGCATGTGGTGAACGAACGGGGACACAGAGGTGCCACCAGCTGCTGCTCTGCAGATCTGACAGCAGCGTCAGTGGGGAGCAACAGGCAATTTGTATGGTCTTGCTTGGTCCCCCATGTCATGCTTGGGTTTTGCAGCATTCAAAAGAGCTGCCAAAGATCCATTTAAAAAGAGCTTTCTGCTTCCTTTGTCCATTCAGGGAATCCACACAACCAAGGAATCATTTGGACCAAAACCAAATTTAGCTTCTCTGTTATTTTTGGGAAAAATGCCTCACCAGTATCAATTGTCTGTAGGCTTGATGTTGATGATACTTCACCTTCATACCTCTCAAGTTTAACCTTAATTACTCTTCTTTTTCTTCCTTTGGGTCCATAAGGCTTAATGAATTTACAGTAGCACAAACCCCTTTTCTTGCAGCTAGAGATCTCTTCAAAAGTGCTGCTTCTTTCACTCATGAAGCCCCTTTAATACATCACAGCAAATCCTGCCCTGCTGGCTGTAGTGCATTGCCTTTTTTTTTTTTTTGTAAAGTCATTAGAAAACGCTGGAAATAAATTCATGAATCCTCCAGAGCAGCACATTTAATTGGTGTTTTTTCACAGGCTGTGTAGGACAAGTACGAGTTATGTTTCAAGCTCAAACAAAAAGACTGATTTAAAGCACTTTTTCCCTTGATATCAAACTGGGATCACTTCATAGGAATATGATTATTTTGAAAAGAGATTAACTCATATTTTAAACTCTTTAAAGCAAATCACAAGAATAAAACTTTATGGCATCATTTTAAAGCAATTTAAGGGCAAACCTAGCAAACAGAAAATACTAACATCTGTTTAAAACTTCCAAATTTTAATTTAACTTTAATTTACTGTGTTTAGGATTGCATATTTTTACTTTCACACAGACATAAAATGGAGTGGACCTAATTGCAATGGTCTACCAATTAACATGGTCTTTACTTATGGATGATATTTAGTTATTTAAAAATTAATAGCACCATAACTTTCTAGGAAAATGGCAGGATCTCTGGAGGAGCATAGCACAATGGCAGCTCAATTTATTTTCAAATGTTTGGTTAGGGCTGACTCTCGGAAAGAGCTGACTGTAAGCCCAAACAAATGCAATCCACCAGTGCAGGATTGAGGAATTAAATCCTTTACCACACCTAGAAATGCAATGCCAGATTCAGAACAGCTGCTGTTAACAGTGCTAGCATCTGCTCAGGAGGGTAAAATAACAAATAAAACCAGACCTCATTCTCTGAAATTATGAAAGGCACCCTTATTCCATGAGGTGGTTTTTTTCAGAGATTTTGTTTGTATTGTTGTTGTTTTAATATACCTTATAAGTCACCTCTATCTAGCAGAATTTCTGGAAGGGATATATCTGCCTGCAATATCTGTTCTTTAGGTTTCATCTCCTATTCGGTTTAATATATTTTCTTTCAACTTCTAAAAGTCATGATGCCATTTTAGGACATGACTGTGCTAAAGAGAGAGCAAAGTTTAGCTAAAATCATTTGCTACTGTGCAACGCATCTGTTACAGGTTTTCTCCTGGACTGAGATAAGGTTGGAGCTGATTCATCTACAGATGAATACCAGAAAGTTTAAATTGGAAGAGGAGATTAGTAAGAATTTCTTGTTTAATCAAAAAACTCCTTAGGCCTTTAAATGATCGACTGAAAATGAAATACGCCTCTTCAAGCGACTTTCAGGTTTTAGAGGTACCAGGATATCTTCCAAATAACAACCCTTCAGTGTCCCGTGTTTACCAAAGGAAATTGTTACTGCCCAAAGACCTGTTTGATGGACTGCTGACCACTCCATCCCCAGGGCTGTGCCTTGGCTCTGCTGACAGCACCTAGGAGGGTATCTGAGCTGTTCCTCCTCTCTTTGCAAGAGTGAGCCACAGCGTGGGAGGAAAACCATCTAAAACAAAATGCTTGGCTGCCTCTGTTACAGGACAGAGATCCCTCTGCCGAGGTATTTGTAAACTCGGGAAAATCCCTGTCTCCCACCTTGCTCGTGGCTCATGTTCCCACGTCCTGCACCTCCAACGCCCACAGCTGATACCAAAATCCACAGAGCTGATCTCCAAAACCCACGGGGTTCCTGTAGGGTCAATCCTCACTGTTCCTAAGAGAGGGAGTGGCATCCCGAGGAGGATGAAGTGTGTTAGTAGGACATAAAGCAGGTTCCAAAATTAGCCTGTGACCATCTTATTTTACCAACATCATCATCACTGTCTCAATGCATATGTTTTATCTGGCAGAAGACACAAAGACTCAGCTATTCCTTAAGGCATTTTCAGAAGCATTTATCTTTAGCTCCTGGGTTTCTTGCTTTCCCCCTAAGAGTCTTCTGCTATAGAGACTGAGGGAATTGCTTAGGGTGACTCACACCCATACTTTACTAAAAGCACAAAACTGCGCTCTTAGAGCTCAAGCCACTCTTTATTTGAAACAGGCTTTTCCTAATAAATCTCCAGAAAAATAAAATAGAACTGCAGAAAATGGAAAGCCTGTGCTCATGCCACCTCTGGATTTCATAATCCTTGGTGCTATCTTCTGCACTTCAGTCCTAAAGACCCCCCACTCAGAGCCCTGTACCCACCTCACCAAACCACAAAGCTGCATCATCTCCAGGAGGACTTTGTGCATATTACACAGCTGTATGTGTACTACCACTACTGAGACCAGATTAAATTTTAAACACATGTATACTTTCTAAGAAAGAGGGGTAAAATGTTTAAAATTTCAACTTGACTCTCTTGAAGGGTGGTCATAATAAAGTAAGGAACATGTTTCTCTTAAAACTGCCATAAAGATTCAATAAGTCACTGTCCTATAGTTGCCTGGGAGGCAACAATCAGTAGGAATACTGTTTGTACAGTAAATCATAAAAGTGCACTAAGTTTCAGAAGCAACTATTAGCTAAACTGTTGAATCATACACCTCATGCTGAAGTATACACAATGGTATGATCCCCTGAGAATTTACCTCTTTAGTTAGAGCTTAGATGTGAAATCACAAAAAAACCCACCTGGGCACTGCAGAAATAAGTTGTAAATTGAGGTGCAATTCTGCAACTTAAACAGCACTTACTAGCCACAAGAATAAAGATTATTTCATGTAACTGATAGAGAATCAGCATCTCAGCAGAGGATATGTTAGCTTATGAATCAGTAACAAAGCACTATCAGAGAAAGGTATTAAGGGATAATATTTGAGACTTCAACTGAATAATGAGATACGGAACAACACAAAATTCCACCATTCTTTGCTGTTCATCGTTAGTTCTGCTATTACAGAAGATTTCCTACACTTTTGAAAGCTTCATTTAGGTCTTTCTGTCATGGACTGCTCTGCAAAATTTTTAAGCCACTTGTACAGTAACATGGCTCCATCACAGAGGTAAGAAAAGCAGCTCCTTTGCTAAGGACTGAATCAGTGTATACAGATCAGAAGAAAAATATTTGTGGAAAAAAACACCCACTTGCTCCTACTTTGAATTGTCCCTTTCAAGGATCAAAGCCAAATGTATATACTAGAAATGGAATGATTATATTTTGATGGCAGTTAAGCATTTATAGGTATTGAGACTGCAATATCTCAAAGGTATTTCTAAGTCTTTGTCATAACAGGGCAGAAAACGCACACTTACAACTGTAGAGGTCACAGTCTTGCTCTCAATTGCCTTATTCTTACTAGTCCACTTCCCATCTTCCTGCTATTAGAACATAATAGGCCTATGTAGATCTACCAGAAGCACAAGTTATTTTCACACAAGCCTGATGATATTCCACTGGGACACCCCACACATGCCCCTCCTTCTGCATTTCAGGACTGTGCCATATGGCTGTGGGTTGGCAGCTCTGCCACACCCCCACACCTTCCCCAGGCAGCCACAGCTGGAGAGCAGGCTCCTAAAGCAAGAGACACCACGTCCAGCAAGAGCCTGTGCTCAGCACCTGGAATAGCTGTTTCCATCTGGCAGCACCATCAGGCAAACTGTCTGTCAAAGGGGCAGTTGCACTCCTTGGGAGTAAAGTTTTTTGACGGATACAAGGCTTTTCCTTAAGTAATTTCTGCTAAGGGTTGGTTGACCCTAGAAGATCATACGGTAGTCAGAGAGATAATATATGAAACTCCACAAGGGAAGACACCAGAGAGCAAGCACTTAATTAGGAAGAGGACCTGGTAACTGACCAAGTTTTGATGTTCTTCTTAACCTGGATTCAATTTTATTAAAGATATTAATATTTTTTTATTTTTCTTTTAGGATTGATCCCTGCCTTTCAGTGACTATGTGACAATTCCTGATATGTTCTCATTAGTGCCATGCTTAAGCACCTCTGCCAGACTTCTTAACACGCATAAGACTTGCCATGCAGGCTGTTACACAAGGGACAGCCACTTGGGACAGCAATTCACAGGTTAAGGAGGAATCATCATTCTGCTGCTACTGCAAGAAAAGCATCTTCTGCTCAGTCCCTAAAGAGGTTTCAGAAAGCCTGTTTGCTTCTCCCAGCTATGTTAAGTCATCTAACATCACACCTTACCTTCTCCAGAAGGGCTTTGCTTCTCTCAGATGCTCACAGCCTCAACATTACTACCCTGAGACGAGGAAATAAATCTCAGCCAGCAAAACCTGCCTGGCTGAATAGGAGCATACCCAAGTACATGGAATGCAATTCTCGATAGCTTGAAACTTTTACGCTCTCCTTCCTCATTCACAAATTGTTCTGTGAGCAAGACAATGGAGTCCTTCAGCATCTGTGTAAAAGTACTTCACTTATTTAAGCATTTTATGAATGAAATAATTCAAATTATATATTGCATATTATTAACTGCCTATGAGTAAGTAGGCTAGCAAAACTTGAATAAAAGTAACCGCTTGTTAGTTATTTCTCAAGACGGATAAAGGTTTCTGGAAAATCTTGACATGGTGTGGGAGAGCAATTAGATCTACCCTTCATCTCTTCCGTGACTTCCTACACAATCTTCTATTACATTAATCCCAGATAATTAGTTTTCTTTCCCTCCGAGATTTCCTACCCATGTGGTCAGTAAGCTCACCAACGCTGGCCCAGGCACAGTGGTGAAGGTAACAACCACCACCCCTGGGTACCCAGAGCAGTGCCCGGCATTTCTGAATCAGCTCCTTCAAACTGCCAAGGCGGAGCAGCCACGTTAGCAAAGACCTCAGTTTGGCTTCTCCAAAGAAGTGGAACACAGGCTACAATTGCTGGTTGCAAGAACACAAAGCCTTAGCTGGAAAGGTCTTTAACTGGCTGGTTTTTATGAAAACAATTTTATCTGGGCAAGCAGTTTATATACATTCCTCTTATCTACTACAGGGGTTGTTAGATTAATTTTTTTTTCTTGAAGCAATTAAGCTCCTCAGAGAGATGAATTAAAATCTACATTTAAAAAAACCAAACCCTCAAACAACCTGCTTTCTGCTTAAATTGGCATTTGCATTGGAAAACTGTCTTTTCAACTTTTGTTTCAAACAAAAGCCAAAAAAGAAAATAAAAACCATTACAAGATTTTTAAATAATCTAACTCATTATTTTTTGTTTATTTGATTTGAAATCCAGACAAATCCTCCTTATATTGAGCTACTCCACAATAGTTCAGTGCGTGCATTTCTGGAAAAAGACAAAAAAAAAGTGGTTTTATTTAAAAACTGTGCACTCAAGCATTTAAAATTGGGCAAATCCTAACTTAATGCAACAAACACTGGAGCATACATTTAAATTTCCTCACATGATCCCAATAAGTAAATTGTGAAAGTAAAGTAAATCTCATGTGCGTTTGCAATATTGCAGCTTTGGGCCTTTGACCACCCAAATGTGCGCGTAAATTAGAATGACCACACAGTGAGCAACAGTACAGACAATACCAACAAAGCCAGCTCTAATCTCCCAGATGTGAACTATTTTCAGCCTTCAGTTAACACTGTCAAAAATTATATTTGTATTCATAACCCATGTTTTTCTTAATGTACTGGTTTGAAACACACATGACTGGATTTGATACAACACAGTGCAGTGGGAAGCATAAACGAAGCAGACAAAGCTGTAGGCACACTCTGTATGCCTAATGTTGCTTGCAGGAAACCAAACTAATATGTTAAATATCAACAGCACTTCGGCACATGACATTGCCCTCTCCCTCTGAGGCAAAGCTGAGCACACACAGCCCACACTGCTGTAATTCACCAGTTACACATTGCCTGGCAGTGACCTCCTTGGAGCTGAACTCGTTACCTTCCCTGTGCTCTTCATGGAAGAAAGGGAAAAGAAAACTGGAAGGTGAAAGAGGAAACTGGTTTTGAACAACCAAATTTGTTGGAGTTAATGCTCCTTGTTGCATTTCAACTATTTGATCAACAGACATTTCACCCATAGAAATGTCTTTCAATATCAAACAGAAGGAATTCATGAGGTGACACTGGCCTAACTGCATCTGTTGACAAACTTAAAGCAATGTGAATGTATTTTAGCTTCTTCTGTTCATTCCTGGTCAGATTTAAAATTTCTCTTGCATTTGAAAACAAAAGGGAAAAAAAACCCCAGAAAACCTATTAAAAGAAATTCTACCAGTCTTTACAAAAGGTAACACTCTTTTCTTCATGTGTACAGTTTTTGTGAACAATCACACATGCAAGAAATTCTTACGGCTGCTCATGATTAAGTTCCTTGGCCCAACAAAAACATTGTATTTTTAACAAGGAAAATACCAAACTTCTCTGTAGATACAAAAAGACCAAATCCAAGACCCAGATTCATAAATCCCACAGAGCAACTAGTAAGGTGGGATATAGCAAGTAGCCAAGAACCACCACTAACAGAAATCCCCAGGTGGTGCAAAGCCATAGCACTTTGTATAACACACAGGACCTACCATCTCACTGTTTTACCTGGGAACCTTTCCCCCTTCGGTACAAACAAAACCATAAAAATAGAAAGATGATCAAAGCAGAACCAGATTTCACTTTCAGCTGTACCTGTGAAGTGTTTGAAGACCAAACAATCAAGGATTTAGCTCAGTGTGGAAGTTTAATATTTCTCAATACACACTGAGTACCAAAGCAGTGATTTAACTGGTTCTAATTTAGTGTTGTACAGCAAATCAGACTAGTTCACTGATCACAAACCACACTGTTTGAATTTGCGAAAGGTCTCAGAATCGTTGGGAAACCACATTGAACAAGGGGAGGTGGCTCCCTTAGAGGTGCAGAGCTTGACTGGTGGCTTTTAATAGCATCCGTTGTTTCTGAATACTGGCTTTGTTTTGTCACTGAAAGTGATTGCCTTGAAGATGGGCAACAAAACCAGGAGCTTTTCTTATCTGGTTAGCATAATTACTTTCAATGCCTGCATTTACCATGAATCTGTTGGTGTTGGTCAATCTCTAAAGGAAAGTGAGCAGAGAAAGTTGGTTAATTTATCACCTCCTTCTTGGCTTTCCTTCTGGTAACACTGCAAAACAATTACAGTAGTGCTATTGTGCTTCTTGTTTAGCATAAAGCCACTTAAAAGTATCAGCTATAAATAGCAAGCTTTTGTTTATAAATTGAGTACCAATATAAACTATAAAATGCAATATGTCAGAGAAACATGGGGGGAAAAAAAAGTGTTTCGGTTACATATTAAAGAGGTGATGTATTTTCAGGCATAGAGCTTCCAGGATCGTGTTTCAGGAGTGCTATCACTGTAGTTTGATGTAGTGCAAAATGTCTGCTTTCCAACTGGCATCTCAAAAGGTTCACAGTTACTCTGTCTCAGAGCAAACCAAACTGAGGAATATTTGTCCTCCTACAGATGCCCTGAAATGACCTAAACCCTTTATTTGGCCTAGAAACACAAGAAAGCATACAAGAAGGTTTCCAGAAAGTGTCCCTTCAACTTCCCAATCTTTTTAATTCTACCATCCCTCCAGTCTACCACAAGCTGGAAGCAGACCAGTCTTCTGGCTACAGCAATTCACCAAACACTTACAGCATACATGGTGCTTAATGATGCCATGGCAATAACTTTGCATATAGGAAAATAAATGGATCAAAATCTGCCCCGTAAAATGTTGCTTGGAAGACAAACTGGCCCAGCTTCATCAGGTGTTTGGCCTGTTTAAGAGCCTGGTTGACAAAGCCCCTTGAGAAGCAGTCCTGATGGGCAAAGGACTCCATAAAGGGTGGACATTCTTCAAGAAGGAAATTTTAGAAGGTGCAGTAGCAGGCCCTCCCCCTGTGCTGAAAGACAAGCCAGCAGAAAAGACCACCAGCCTGGCTGAACAGAGCTTTGGATGGAACTCAGGGGAAAAAGAAGAGTTTATGACCTTCAGAAGAACAAGAAGCCAGCTCAGGAAAACTAAAAGGATGCAGTGAGGTTATGCAAGGGGAAAATGAGAAGGGCAAAAACCCAAGTAGAATTTACTCTGGATACTGCCATTAATTAAAATAAAAATATTCCTATAAATACATAATCAACAAAAGGAGACCTAATGAGAATATCCATCCTTTACTGGATGTGGGGGGAAAAACAGTGACAAAGGATGGGGAAAAGGTTGAGGTATTTAATGCCCTCTTTGCCTCAGTCTTTAATAGAAAGACCCCTGAGCTGGAAAACAGGGATGGGGATCAGAAGGAAGCCCCCATAACCCAAGGGAAGTGTTCAGTGACCTTCTACACCACTTAGACACACACAAGTCTATGGAACCCAGTGAGATCCACCCAAGGGGATTGAAGGAGTTAACAGTTGGACTTAAAGAGCTTCTCCAACCTAAAAGATTAAGTGATTCTAGAGTTGATGCCATAATGTTACTCATTCTTTGCTGAAGACTACAATACAGGCTACAAAGCACAGAAAGTCTTCTTGTGTTCACTTTTTTCTTGTTTCCAATTTTCATTTTAAACAAAATGGTCTTTCTTCTAAATCTTCAAGCAAAATAATATTTTTTTCCTCTTTTGGTTTAACTTTAGAGTGTATATGTCAGCCAAAAACCACCTGCTGTGGGTATTGATTTCTTCAAAACTCTTTCTAGTCTGACCAAGCTCCAGGACACAGGGAAAATAGAAGCCCCTCTCTCACATTAATCTGGGGCATTGCATGTTCAGCACACACCACTAACCTTGTCAAACTGCTGAACAACAACCTTCAAGGGCTTCAAAAGACTGCAAAGGTCTGCTACTCCCCTTCCCAAGGTGCAAGGCAGTTCATACAAGTCAGCAGTCGTGCAACCTCATTCATGCTGGATTCAGCAATTTCTCATTTGGAACAGAATTCTCCTTTAGTCTAACATTTTAATGAAATATGTATCTTCCCTGAAGTTAGTTACTGAATGGAAATATTCTCCACACCTCTCAGTGGGTACTGACCTCAGCTGAACTTGTCATGCCTCAATGTTGTCCAGAGAACACAACCAGAGACAACACAAGTCTTGTACTACTCCTTTGTCTCAAGCCCTATCCTCAAGTCAGGTATCACTTTATAAAGTGATACATCATATTACCTACCCTGCTAAGGACTTGGTGCTTTAGAAGCTGCACTTACTGTTAAGCTACATTTTACACCCAAGACTTACAAGCAAACATTAAAATTACAGCAGCAATGATATACCATCAATTCAGCAGGCTCTCCTCTCCCTCCTCCTTTCACCAGGCCGGCTCTTTCACATGCTAGGAAGGGTAGCAAGCACTCCCTCAAGTGTTGCAAAGCACCCCAAAAAGAAGACCCCAGAACCATCCTGCCATTGTCCTCATGTTTGAAAGGCAGAAGTAACAAGATCCTAATGTAGTCTGGGACCTGTCTTTCAGCAGATTGCTTCTGTTACATATTACTGCTCATAACCAATCTAACAACAGGCTTTGTTATCAGCCATCTGGAGTGCAAGAGATGGGACTACTGGTAAACTATTCCCTGAACGGGCCTTGAACCAAACTATCCCTGGTGGTCCATTGTGTTCCAAGCCTGTCAACCATCAATGCTCTATCACTCCTTTAAACTGTCCTCTAGAGACCTAGAAAACTAAAAGCTTCAAATTAATTTGTTCAGTCATTTATTTCATAGCTGAAGCAAAGTCTGTAATGATCAACTTTACTGGTATCCACAACTTCAATTTGCCTTATTAACACAACTCATTAAGAATGAGTAATAAAGCCCAGTTTACACTGTTTCCCCTGACTTTCAAGATACGTATAGCCTTAATCCTAAACACACACTCACACTTATGTGCTTAGCATTAAATATGACAGTGTTACATACAGGTACCATGACTCAAGTTGGGTAGATACTCATCCAAATTTTATTGCTGAGGGTTGTCCACCATGACATGACCTCTGTACTCAATGTTCTCCATAACTTCCTGCAGTCCTAGTTGGGCATGCAATGTTGAACTTCACTTATTTACAGTGCTCAATAGCTTCAACAGCCCCAATCCTATAAACAACAAGACCACATCCATTACAAATGGTATTTCCCCCCAAAAATGCCCCACCTCTATCTCAGGGTCCAAAATATCCAGGGAGGTTCTCCCAGAGATGTACTCTCATGGAGTTGTTTCTGTTCTGTTTATGACCCCTTAATATTATGACAGAGTAAAAAA